>NMRB01001499.1:155561-178065 GCA_002633025.1 Notospermus geniculatus
CCATGACACCCTCAGACCACCATGACACCCTCAGACAGTACTCCAAAGTCCAACGAAACGTTCCATTCTGTTCTTCCGTTCGATTCCTCGCTTACTTCACAAGGTCTTTCCGATTCTCAATTCCCATAATGCCTTCGCAAACAACGCAATCTGAAAACCGATTACGGCAAACAAATACTGGTGAATGGAATTAATAAGCATGAGAGGTGCTTGATGACTGGTGGGATTCAACAAGCCAATATGGCACATGGATATCAATGGATACAAAACAACTAGCACTGAGAAACAGTTGATGAATAGACAGATCCCAAATTGACGTAAACGAGAAAGATCTGTGGACTTCCGCCGAAATCGCAAACACAACCTCAGTCTGAAACTGAATGACATAAAGCAGAGAACCCCACGACAGTGACTTTGACGACGTTGCGTCAGAGTCGACCATTGCTGAATCATGGATTGCGTCACGTCAGCTGGTTTCAGATCAAGGTTGTGTTTGCGATTTTGGCGGAAGTGCACAGATCTGCAAATTTGGGATTTTTCTATAGGCTGCAGGAGAAATATATTTCCAGGGAGGCTGCCCAAAGCCACTGCTTAAGGCCAATTTACACAATATGATTATACATGTACATCCGATTGTCAGATTCGACAAGATCATGCCTCCAAATCAGTTCATGTAAACTGCACTTACGACAAAATTTTACGGCCTTTGCAACATCAGATGCACAAGACGGATATACTCTCGTACGATCGAAGAACACATGAACTCGACCAATCAGATGGCTGCAAGACTAGTTTTAAAAAGACGGGAACGTCCTTGATGAGTCAAGCAGAGATTACGACTGCATTTACTCATCAATCAACGATCTCCAGAATTGTCAATTTCGGCTAATGTAGCGTTCGTCTTGTTTGATTCTTGTCAGTCACGAATGATCGGAGTTCTTATTGGGAATCAAGGTTTATTGATGAGATGTTGCATGAACAGGTCATTTGTTATTTGCTCGCATTGTGGTGTCCATAGTGTGATACATCACACAGCTGTCGCTCAGTTTGAACTGTTCCGAGATCTCCTTCACGTTGGACAGTCCAAACGCTCCTTTTGAGATTCAAACTGTATTGTACGCACGCTGGTCACCCATCCACGTAGAGATCGTGCTCTACGTTGCTTAAAGGGAATCAAAAGCGAAAAAATTTGATTTAGAAATAGAATTTGAAAGGGGACGAATTTTCAGGAAAAAATGTAAACAAACTTCTCCAGAATGTCAACAAAGAAATTTTCGTGCATTTTGATTGGCTGAATTTTGTGTTTACAAACACCAGCCAAATGTAAACAAAATCCGCTATCGATTCGCTTTAACTTCTAGCGTCGAGGCCAACGCGCCAACCACTAGGCCATAAAGGAAATCCTCCATGGCCGGCAGGTTAAGTCGTGCCATATTGTAGCTGCAAGGGGTTCAATGCACCATCCGCCCCTTCGGACAGAGATGACTCGTCCTAGAGTCACTTAGCGCCACTCTGTGTCTCAATGCCGAACTACACTTTCCAGGTTCGACTGGGAAGGTCTGTCAGATGTATTGTACCATGCCGGTCACCCATCCACGTAGTGATCGTGCTCTCCATTGCTTAACTACTAGCACCGAGGCCACCATGTCAACCACTAGGCCATAAAGGAAATCTTCTATGGCCGGCGGGTTAACACGTTCACTGCCGGGGACGTATAATTACGTCATAGTGGTTGCTTTGGTCCTTGCCAGGGACGTATATGTACGTCTTTGGTCTTGACTTATCCATTCAAAATAAAATCATAGGCAATGGCAAAGGTCCTCCTCCAGTGCCGAAGGACGTAACGTCTCTTGGCACAGTGAAAGAAGGGGTCAGATGTGCCACATAACGTAACATTCAATAGCACAGGCAATGTCTGAAAAATTCCTGGCAAGGACCACTGGACCCTCAAAAATGGCGTCGGCAGTGAACGTGTTAAGCCGTGCCATATTGTAGCTACAAGGGGTTCAATGCACAAACCTGTGTCTCTCAGATCATCAATCATTTACCTTATCACCAGCTGACCAAGGGGAGTTTCCCTTCTCTTGGTTGGTGGAGCAATTGCCTTAGTAACCATGTGTGGTGTTTGGTTTGAAGCCCATTGGGACACTGCTGCCTTTCCTCAGCACATAATCAGTGGTTACCACTCGGTCGGCATAAAATGGAGTTTGCAGGTTACCCCTACGAAGCAGCAGGTCCAAAATCCAGCCAGGGACAAAGGTGATTAGGCATCCCTCGTCACCTCTGTCACATGGCACAAGCTCTGGTGTGTTAAAAAAAGTTAAAGTTAGGGTTTACAGTCTGATATCAACAACGGTAGAGGTGTTATCCGACTTTACACTTTAACCCCAGTCTATCCTGAAACCGTTCAGTAGAACTCAGATGAGCTGCTCATTCAGCGCTACAATCTGAGCATTTCCGACCGGTACCCATTTATACACCTGGGTGGAGAGAGGCCAGTGAGGCAAAGAGACTTGCCCAAAGTCTCATGCCCAGTGGGATTCGAACCTGGGACCCTCTGACTGCTAGTCAGAGACCCAAACCACCACACCACCACGGCTCCGCGTTGTATCTTGTGCCTTTGCAAAGGGCAAACAAAAGACCCCATCCAAGTTAGGGATATTGGTAGCTTGAGGTGGCGTCTCTTCCAAACTTACCCCGGCCAATAATGCTCTGGCTTTGGCCCTGAGGGAAACATACAAATATGATATCACAGCTTCTTTTCCATGCATGATGAAACTTGCATCCCTTTTTTGAGGTCTTTGAATGCTTGTTATTACCAAAATACCACAATTTACAGTATCCTGCGGTAATCCGTGGTTGTTAGCGGTTGCTCCCTTCATCACCGCAGACAAGGGAAGAGAGCAATCAGAACCAGCGATTAGCTCCGGATACTTCACAGCTCAGGTAAATTACAGAGGCCGGCTAAGTAGCAACACTTAAACAACCGTAGCCGAAGGACCTGTGCATTAACTTGTAATATTTAAAAGAAAATTTAAAATGTGTGAAGATTTCAGGCGAAAATCCCGTGCATTTCCACTCCAATTTTATCTCACTTCCGAATGCATTAACTTTTTTCTGCCAAAGTGTTGAAGCAGAAGTCGAGTTGACATTTTATAGCGTGAGGATTTATACCTGTCAATCTCGTCAATGTTTTTCTTCCACTTTAGTTACGTGTTCACTGAAATTATCAAAAGGAAAACTTCTCTGTTTTTTTGCCTGCAAGTCGGGCGTGTTTTTTTCTTATCTTGAGAGTTACTTGATCGAGATTACAATGTACCGGTCGTGCCGGTACCTTATCAAAATTTGCATTCCTTCTACAAACGACAAGTCAAGATCTCGAGTCTATGGGTGGTTATATCAGCAAATAAAGATGTTTCAAAATAAAGACGTTGTTGAAATCATATTTTCTAGTTGTGACGATCTCGATTCACAGCTAAGAAAGACGTCAGGCGGCACTGCAGTTGTCGGGACGATCTCAAGTCGTGGCTCACAAAGCCATCAGGTGGCGCTGCAGCTGTCAGGACGATCTCGAGTCGTGGCTAAGAAAGACGTCAGGCGGTGCTGCAGTCATCAAGATCACCTCAAAATCATAGTTAAGAAAGACGTAAGGTGGCGGAAGAGTCATCCAGACAATCCCGAGTAGTAACTAAGCAAGATGTCAGGCGGCGCAGCAGTTGTTGGGAGGATCTCGAGTCATAGTTAAGAAAGATGTCAGGTGGCGCCGCAGTTGTTGGGAGGATCTCGAGTCATAGCTAAGAAAGACGTCAGGCGGCGCCGCAGTTGTTGGGAGGATCTCGAGTCAAAGCTAAGAAAGATGTCAGGCGGCGCCGCAGTCATTGGGATGATCTCGAGTCATAACTAAGAAAGATGTCAGGCGGCGCCGCAGTCGTTGGGATGATCTCGAGTCTTAGCTAAGAAAGATGTCAGGCGGCGCCGCAGTCGTTGGGAGGATCTCGAGTCATAGCTAAGAAAGACGTCAGGCAGCGCCGCAGTCATTGGGAGGACCTCCAGTCTTAGCTAAGAAAGACGTCAGGCGGCACCACAGTTGTTGGGAGGATCTCCAGTCATAGCTAAGAAAGATGTCAGGCGGCGCCGCAGTCATTAGGAGGACCTCCAGTCTTACTTAAGAAAGACGTCAGGCGGCACCACAGTTGTTGGGAGGATCTCCAGTCATAGCTAAGAAAGATGTCAGGCAGCGCCGCAGTCATTGGGAGGACCTCCAGTCTTAGCTAAGAAAGACGTCAGGCGGCACCACAGTTGTTGGGAGGATCTCCAGTCATAGCTAAGAAAGATGTCAGGCAGCGCCGCAGTTGTTGGGAGGATCTTGAGTCATAGCTAAGCAAGATATCAGGCAGCACTGCAGTCATTGGGAGGACCTCCAGTCTTACTTAAGAAAGACGTCAGGCGGCACCACAGTTGTTGGGAGGATCTCCAGTCATAGCTAAGAAAGATGTCAGGCGGCGCCGCAGTCGTTGGGAGGATCTCAAGTCAAAGCTAAGAAAGATGTCAGGTGGCGCCGCAGTCATTGGGAGGATCTCTGAGTCCGGCTTAGATGATCTGGAGTCGCATCATATCAAAAGTAATACTCTTTTAATTTTGAGACATCTTCATTTTTGACTAGGCCTACATTATCTGCTTCATTTGCGGATATTTTGCGGATATAACGCTGATACAAGTCATGATGCGATCTCGAGTTGTAGCTGAAAAAGATGGCGGGCATAGTTGCCAATATTCGCAAAAACCCGACATGTTTTCCACAATGAATACACAAGTAATGGAGTAGGATGAAGACAAGCCACTGGTCTTACATTAAATGCTGATACACGAGTCCACCCCAGAGACTCAGTGCCGCGTCCTGGTGATCCAATCCTTGGATCTCTCTCACGTTAAATGAGCAGGGGAAGAGAGTCAATAGACAAGGGATTCTCCGACGATGAACGAGACACCACCAACACGACTAAACCAATAAAGAAAACGCGAGAGAATAATATCGCGGAGTGCTCGATGGGAGTATCATGAACAGCGGACTAGGCTCCAGAGATGCGGTACCGTTTTGCGTTCGTAGAAGAGACATGGATCGATCGCCGAGATACTGATGATGAATTCGACGCGAAATCGTTTGATTAGTCTGGGATGATTACATCGATGGAATAAATGGAGTAGAAACGACGACGACGGGTTTTCTTTTGAACGTCCCACGGCAGACAGTTCGACATGCCGGGGTTATGAAAGAAGATAATTAACCAAGTACAAGGCAACAAGAAGGAATGGACTTTGAAGTGAATCGTAGCCAAATATCGCAGTTGAATTAGCTCAAGATAACATTGTGTAATGTAGTAATGAAGAAGGAGGAGGAGGACAGAATGCATGGTGTCTTGGATGGAGTCTTTTAAGCCTAGCGTACATTGGCCTACTCATGTTCCTCACTTGGATGGGTCTTATACTTGCTCTTGCAAAAGGTACAAGGTACAAGGCACCACGGCCTGTCCCATGTGACGGACTGAAGAGCCAGGGATGATTAATCCCATATGGCCCGGGATTTGAACCTGGGATTTGCCGCTTGCTAAGCGCTAACCGCTAGGCTATCAAGGCTCCTCAATCACGTAGGCTATCAATCACCCTCTCTCTTACCAACAACAGGGCTTGGGCCAAAGCTGAAGGTCGTACGTCACGCGGAAGGTACGCTTCAGTTCACTGCGTGTGGTACGGGTGCGTCACACGTCTCTTCCGCGTGACGTCTGCGCACTACCGGCGAATGACGTTACGTCTTTGTGCCTTCTGCGATGTCGCAGAAGACACGAGAACGGTACGCGCATGACGCTGCATGTGGTACATGGGTGGTGCGCGGGGCGGAAGGGAGGTCAATTGTGCAACGTACTGTACATCATGGTTTCAATCGACTTTGAAGTACCATGGTTCCTAGGCAATGGCGTACAGTCTTTCGTCGGACTAGGCATCAGGTGAGAAATGATGGTGAGGTCGCAAAAATGATGTGCGCTCATTGTGGAATAGGCGGCATCTATGCGCCAGAATCGTAACTCAAGTTAGGTCAACTGCGAATGGATTGGGCCTGTCGGGATGACACAGTAGTTCAACGCTTGCGATTCGTGGTGTTTTTGATCAGCGACTGATGTCAATTGTCGCTGGTGAGACATAACTGTAGTCATGTCACGTGCGATCATGGCTCAGACGCAATGTGACCCGGTAAAGTCTGTTGCTGCCTGTTTTGTGTGGTCACAAGGTCAACCTGACATCAGCATTGGACAAAGCCTAAAGCCCTTTCACACTGGGCCTACGTACAGTTGCGTAGTGTGGCGTACCGACTACGCCGAGCTTACGCTGGCCAACATGGCAATACGCTGAGGGATGCAAAGGAGTTGGCGAGATGAACGCAAAAATTTAACATGTTTAATTTTTTCGCGTTCTTTCGGAGTAGCGCACTGGACGCTGAAAGTACGCAGTTTTTTCGCAAGTCTACGAACACTATGCTACTGTACGCCATGCCTACACAATAGTACGCTACCCTACGACAGTGCAGCGAAAAATCCTTTGAGGCTGGCGTAGTGTTACGTATAAGGGTGTAGTGTTGCATACTTTTACTTAGTGCGGGTTCAGGGACTACGCCGATCCTGCGCGTAGCAACATTTATTTCATGAGTATACAGCCTAATTTCGGCGTACTCGGTACGCCGCACAACGCAACTCTATGCAGGTCCGGTGTGAAAGGGCCTGAAGGTGGAAAACAAAATTATATGCTTAGAGTATGCCTCTGGTGAAAGGGGGAGTGGTGAACAAAACAGCTTCTGTACCCTGAAGGGTGGAACCGGGCAGCTCAGACAGCAACAATCCTATACAAATGACATTTATATCTTCGATAAAAACACAATTCTTTAGATAAATGATGACAAAGGATGGCCGGATCCGTCTTTGTTCCATGATGCCATCGCCGTTGCCTACTTCAGTGGGTGTGATCGTAGATTTAACATCCTTGTTCTCTTATGTCAAAGACGTTGTACCAAGAGGCGGGTCTGGTTAGGGGCCGTCTCAAACTTGTTTTGATGCCAAAAAAGACGAAGTGACTTTGTCTGCAGGAGGGGGGTCTCGACTTGGGGAAGCCCACTTCATCTTTTTTGAAAAAATTAGCATCACTCTTTTTTCAGGAGAATGACTTTTTGATATGCAGTCTTCAGAAAGGAACAAATTTGCCAAAAATTTGCCAAAAAAATCGGAGACGACTTATGTTTACTATCTTCAGAAAGGAACAAGGTTCTGGCTACATGGGCCTACTATGGACTGTATGAGTCAGAACTATAAACCTCCCTACATGGATGAAGCCATGTCCAGTGCCCACTTCATCTTTTCAAGGGGGCGAGGGGGTCAGGGAAAAGATAAAGTCACTTCGTCTTTTTTGGCATCAATGTAATTTTGAGACGGCCCCTTAGTTTGTGCTCGGAGATAAGATATATCCTGTGGCAATGTAGTAACGCACAAAAGGTCATGCGTCGGAAATATTCTAGCGTAGAAACTTTTCCATTTTCGAGACTCGTATAACGGGAGTACGAACATTTTTGCTTTGATTTGGTAAGAGTTACATGCCGTTGGGAAAACAAGGAATTGATATGCCACTCTCTTCAAATGATTTTTCGTAGAAATGTTTTCGGGTTTTATATTTCGTTTTTTGAATCAAAGACTGTTAACCTGAACCAAAACAAAGGGTACACTCTGGGTTTGGGTACAAAACATCGCAAAGCCGCAGGGATTTCAGTACAACAAATAGCTGCCTGACGACGTGGTGTTGCTGGAATGGCTGCAGAAGTGGTACAGTGCACCATGCAGCATTTAGAAGTTAAAAGTTAAAGTTAGGGTTTATAGTCTGATATCAACAACGGTAGAGGTTCTCATCCGACTTTACACTTTAACCCCAACCTTTCAGTAGAACTCAGATGAGCTGCTCATTCAGCGCTACAATCTGAGCATTTCCGACCGGTACCCGTTTATACACCTGGGTGGAGAGAGGCCAGTGAGGCAAAGAGACTTGCCCAAAGTCTCACGCCCAGTGGGATTCGAACCCGGGACCCTCTGACCGCTAGTCGGAGACCAGGGCCCATATTCATAAAACCTTGCTAGCTTAGTTGGCTGCTAGTTGTGTANCCCCGCTGTGACTTTGAGCTTTCGGCGCTCACCTTCATCGGCCCCCCTGTGGCCTTCTGTTGCCCCCCTTTACCAGAATCCTGGGTCCGCCCCTGTTACAGATACTATGAATTGAATACAAAAAGATATACTTCCATTCCTTCTCTTTTATCCTTGTCTTGGGGAAAAAACCACATCAGCAACATTTCAAATAAACTTTGACATTTAAGAAACTTTATCTAATCTAATAATAAAATATATTAACTGAGTGCTCTAGGCTATTTAAAATTTTTCCAATTGAATCTCCTTTGGTAACATGAGCATAAATATGGATTGAAAATCCACCTGTTCACCACAATGACATTTTTCTTTCGAGTCCTACCAGACTCCTCTGCCAGGAGATAGTTTTAAAGTATGACTCACCCTAACTTCAACATGGACAAAGTGCCAGGCCTGTGCAACAGACACCATAAAGTGACAAACCACAAACCACAGTATTTACCAGTTGACTGATGAGCACAACCTTAAGCCGCCCATACACGTTCAATATTATTGCACACTATGAGGGTCAAAATGGGCGATATCATTGCCAACCTTTCTTCCACCCATCGTGCCAGAAGCACGTGCCCCTATTTTGGGCCCTATATTGTGCAATAATATTGATCGTGTATGGCCGGCTTTAGAATTGCTATAGGCTCATGGAAAGTAAACCAAGTTACCCTACCATCATTAGGTAACTGCAGCATGGATTATTTACCACTGACTTGTGCACATTTCCAAGCTTGGCACTTTGCCCTTGTTGAAGTTAGGGTAAATCATACTTTACATAAGAACGGTTCGGACCGGTCTTTCCTTGAGCCAGCTGAAGCCAGTTCAGCTGTAAGTGGGTTTGTGCTGTCTACACGGAGACGGATCGAACAAGAGCATACTCTATCAGGATACTGCAGTTGGAAAATTTCTCCTGAGAGAGAATGCCACCTCTTCCACGGGACACCAGACCCAGAGAACTGCGCACCTCTATCAGGGATCCACCTCTGCCAGGAATGCCTTTGACACAAAGCAACTCGCCATAGGAACAGTATGGCCAGAGCAACCTCCACCGATGGACGGCATTGGCCAGCGTCAGCGCCAGCGGTATCCATTTGAATGGTAACATTTTCTGGCTCACTTGAGATCTACAAATGGCACATATCTCTACAACGAAAACAACCGATCGAAGCCCCAGGCAAGGTCAATGGTTGTTTTACAGCGGACGGGAATCAAAAGCTATAAATAACCCGAAGCAGTAACAATGACGCGAGCGGTATTGGCGGTGTTGCTAATTTCTTATACTATACGTCCAACGGCCGACAAGTCCAATGACTATCATGTATAATTCAGCCATTTTCACGCGTAAGTGAGTTAGGCTGTAGGTTGATGTTGGAGGGTGTCTGACGGCTTTGATGGGAGTCACACAAAGGGATAATAGTATTAGAGAGGTGGAACTCAAGCTCTTAGAAATCTATGCTGGAGCTCTAATGGCTCTAATGGCTATATCAGGTCTACCTTGCGATGGCACAGAACAGGCGCAGACTGACTTTTCTGGATCACTTTGCGTCTGAGGCATGAAAGCGTGGAACAAATCAGTCGCCAGTATGGTGTGACATGACTGCAGTTGAGGCACGACAGCGTCGTCGATATGGTGTAACATGACTGCAGATGCGTCTCACTTACGACGATCGGGGTCAGGCGCTGATCAAAAAGATCACGAATCGCAAGAGTTGGACGTATTCTACTTCTGTGTCATCCCAATGGTGTAATCCATTCGCAGGTGACCTAAACACGGTTACGATTCCCTACGCGCTGATACTGCTTGTTCCATGATGATTGTACACATTTTCGTTTTTGTGACCTGACTATGATTGCGACACCTGATGCCGACTGTTCTGTCATAGCGCAGGCAATCGTAGTGCGACCCGACAGCAGCATTAGGCCCAAATTGTAGTGAACGTGCAGCAACGTGAGGTGGCCATAAAATTTTTTTCGCTTTCTGTGTATTCGCGCAGGATATGCCCTTCATCCATTTATCTGTACGCGGTAAGCGGTTTGCGGGACGCGGATAGGCGGAACGCGGAAAGACCGATCACTTGGTGTAGCGATTTTTCCGCGCAGAATAAAAATCCGCATGCTATGGAGCACCGTGATTGGACAGGGATGGACCAAACCTGCGCAATGCTTACAAAAACAGAAGTGATACCGCGTGCAGATAAATGGAACACGTGGAATATTTACCGCGTTCCTTATACCGCGTTCCGTTTCCGCGATCTGCTTACCACGTGTCAGCTAAACGTAGCTTTACGCTGATGTCAGGTCGACCTTGCGATGGCACAAAACAGGCGGCGACTGACTTTTCTGGATCACTTTGCGTCTGAGGCACGACAAAATCAGTCGCCAATACGGCGTGATATGACGTATGTAAATCCTCTCAAGTACGAACTTAAACCTTGGACCCCGAAGGGTTCGTAATAGCGAAGGGGGACTGTATCTTCATGTATCCGGGCCCGAAAGACATGAGACGCATGATTCACCACATTCATTAGTATAGAAATGATGAATTGACTGCTCCCATAGCTGATGTCTACGACAGCTCAATATTGATTTGTGGAGATTTTCTTGCTTTTACTGAGTCGGATACAGATTTGGATATTTCCCACATCACTCCGACAACGATACCCGCCTGTGTATGATACCCCCCGAACAATCCTTTTAACAGAAGTCGGCCATTTTTCCAACAGGGTGCAGTTTTTGCAACACGACAAATTGGTTAGGGACCGTCTCAACAAGAGGCCCGTGGGCCTTGCGCTCAGCTGGCTATGACCTGCCAACTCAAGAGGCTGAAAGAGTGGAAATGAGATACAAGTACGAATAATNTGTTCACCAAATTACAGTCAGCCGGATAGTGAAATAGGTGTCCCAAGCAATAATATTGCTCGGCAGAGGGGTAGATTAAACTTGGATTAAGTGATTTTTGCCAGAGCATATACAATGAGATCGTGTTCACAGGGTGTGACCTAATCCATTGGTAATAGCCATTTATGTTATGAAATTGGTTCAACCATGGATGAACCATGGATAACTTAATCTGTGGTTTAACTATGTTGGTGCAGGTTCAAGTTCGGATGATTTAATTCACGCTTAATCCATGATTAGTAAGTCTAGGTTTAAGCCAAATTTTAAACCACTTTGGTGCATACGGGCCTCAGTGTTTTGGACCCGAGTATCAAAAACAAAGTTTGCTGGGAGGAAGACTGTGGAGACAGGGTTATCCCTGGGTGTTCCCAGTTCAATAAGGGGGTCTCCAATGTTTTGGATACCATGCAGGTTATGGGAATCGCGCAATGTCGTTTCCTTGATTGATCCCCCAAAGAGAGTTACAAAAAACAGGGATCATTTCGAGGTCAACCCAAAGATCTGGAAGCTGATCACAGATCTGTGAACTTCCGTGTTTTTAGAATGTTCCTATAGTGTTCCACACAACGTTCCTGAGAGCATCGTTGTGTTTTGCCTTTGCCTTTGTATTTCAGGATTTCTGGTAACGAATGGCTGTTACTAAGAATTGTTGTGAGCATTTCTGATGGTGTTTTTAATTTGAAGTTAATATAATGGGCGATATCATTGCCACCAGGGGCAGCACGAGTTAACGGTCCTATAAGATGATTTCCAGTGAGGCTCATTGAACCCCTTTTGATGACTCTTTTCCACGGTTTAATAGCAGTGTCTCATCTTTTGTCGTTCGTTGTGTTTCTATCCGTTTGTACCGCTGAAATTCCGATACCAACAAGAGGCCCGAGGGCCTTGCGCTCAGCTGGCTATGACCTGCCAACTCAAGAGGCTGAAAGAGTGGAAATGAGATACAAGTACGAATGATGTGCCTTTTTATTGGTTAACAAGCAAAGCGTTCCTCGTGGAAATCAGTTCAGTGGAAAGGGGTTAATATCACTTTGTGAATCGAAAAAGATATCTTATCAGACCATTTTGGGTAGGAAGGGGTTAATATCTCTTGGTGAATCAAGATAGATGTCGTATTACACCCACTGGGTGTGAAGGGGTTAATATCACTCCGTGAATCGAAAATCTTATCAGACTGTGACTCTTATCAGACCACTTGGGAAGGAAGGAGTTAATATCACTTGGGGAATCGAGATAGATATTGTATTACACTCATTGGGTGGGAAGGGGTTAATATCACTTCATGAATCAAAAAAGATATCTCCTCAGATCACTTGGGTTAGGAAGGGGTTAATATTTCTTGGTGAATCGAGATAGGTTTCATATTACACCCATTGGGTGGGAAGGGGTTAATATCACTTCGTGAATCGAAAAGATATCTTTTCAGACCACCTGGGTAGGAAGGGGTTAATATCTCTGGATGAATCGAGATGGATGGCGTATTACACCCATTGAGTGGGAAGGGGTTAATATGACTTCATGAATCGAGATGATACATCATATCAGAGCCATTTTGTGGGATCACTTAGACCATGTTTAATTAAAACAGTGTTTCAGGTTCCAGGCTTTGAAGGTTTTAATGAGGGAGGGAGGCAAACACAACACAACCCTCATTTTCAATCGCTAAATAATAAAGCATTGCTTTTCCATGNCATAAGGCGATTGTGTATGATCATAGGGATTTTATGCCATTATCATAGGTATTTCATCTCGATATTCACTTTGTGCAAGCACCACCACATTTCCCATGATTCCTCATTCCTTGAACAAAAGAGCATCCAACATGTCAAAGTAACTGGCGCGGGAAATTCAAACAGTGCTGTTTTCTATTTTGTCAGCTAGCGCCCCCTGGAGAACAAATTTCGAATTAATTACCATCGCACTTGGTGCATCAAAAATCAAGCTCCATACCCTGTCAATTTCTATTTGATATATTGCTTCTGGGCTGAGTTATTGCGGTTTTCCATTTTACGGAAAAAGCCCCCTGGAGGACATAATGTAGGTCAAATCGCAATTTTTTTTGGTTCTGTTTCGTGTCCTTCCTAGGGCCTACCTCTTCACCAATTTTCATGACCCTGGGCCTTGCGGTTGCGAAACGTGCCAGTTTCACGGACGACACACAGACGGACGCCACTCAGTATACATATGAAAGCTGAGCTAAAAACGCAGCGACTTTTTAAAGTTAATTACTTCCAAAGTTGTTATTATGTTAATAGAACCACCTGTTCCATAATTCAATTGTTGGTGTTAGTCATTCAGACTATCGTAACAGTACTGACGAACCATTAGTTACTGTAGTGGAGTATTTGAAAAGAACTGGCACGCAATTAGGGAAGAATGGGTTGAAAGTTTCAGCAAAGTGCATAAATCTTTGCCTTTAACTTCTATTTGAGAACAGTTCATACAACTTTCTTGACACTCGTAGGGCTGAGAAATTGTATCCCCGTATGAATGGGCTGTTCAATTCCCCTTGGCAGTCAATGCCACTTACTAAGTTAACTTTGCTGGAGGTCGCAGTTTGCCTGTCAAAACCATCGCCTTCATTCTCCAAGTTGTAGATTCTTCACTCTGTACCGTACCTCAAGTAGCAGAAATCCAGTGCACCACTTGAAGTGCTTGCGTTTTGTTTTCTGAATTGTTTAGCTGTAATTTATGTATGTATTGCCTTTCATCTGCAATTTTACAGCAAGTCTTTTCAGATATTTCCTCAACTGATGTTTGGATAAATGATGTATTGCATGAAGAACGATCTGCAGTTGTGTAGCTTTTGTTGATCTCCAAGTTCGAAAGTTTTACATTCTACAGTTTCAAATTTATTCCTGGTGAACTTCTACAGATCAGAGGCAGCAACAATCATTTTTTTAGCTCACCTCCCCCGGAGCCGAGTCACCCAGGGGTAGAACACCGGCCTCGACGGCGGCGTGCGCTCCCCGTGCGGCTCCGGGATTATGTATTGGACTAATTTTCTAGGATTACCCCCTGGCCACTGGGGATGTGCGAGACGGTAGAGAGGGCGTCCAGAATGTTGACTACAGGTATAAGTAGTCTCTTTTTTGATGACGACAAACCAGGAGTTGTCACGTACATTAAAAAGACCCTTCTCCGTCTCTCTATATTTTCAGATATTCAAGATGCCAGGAAACATGTCGGCGATTGCCCTGCGCCCTGTGCCCGGCGGTACCGTGTCATTTAAAATTACACACCCTGTCCCGACACCCTCCCCGCTGCTTTAGTCTGGCTAATGATATTACTCCGGACGTTCGGGTCCGGCAGTTTTGGGGATTCTTAGAGGGGGTGGCCGGAGCCCTGGGACTAGGGGGGCTTGGGGAAATCTTACAATTTGTATCCCGATAGGTGCCTCCCTCGACGTCAGCAGTGAAATAATGCACTTGAGATCCAATACCGTACTCCTTAAAGTCAAATAATATCTTCTACAACTTGTCTACAACAAGTGAAATAATGCACTTGTGACGGCATTGCTAAGAGTCTTACTGGCAAAGTGCTTGACTGTTTAAGTCGTACATGGGTAGTAAGACGCAGTTTGTCAGGATTGGTGACAAACACCTACGCAACAGACACTCGAACTGATTGCAATCGACAACACTGAAGACTTGCCTATGGAAGTTCTCGTCATACCCAAAAGATCAGCATGATGCCGTGACATTTACAGTCATCTCAACAAAAGAACTTCCTACTATGGATCAACTGCCAATGAAGATAACAGCAACAATTGCCGGGATCCAGATCACAGACTTCGAAATTCTACAAACTACTACTACGAAAAAAAAACACCACAAGTGCCGGCGGAACTGCCACTGCCACCGGAAGTTCGACCAGTACTGTAAAGAAGTACCCTAAACAAAAATAGTGCCAATGGCACTGTGCCCGCTTGGCTTGAAGCACAGTGGTGGGAATCATCAGCAACCCCATAAAAGCCATTTAGGTACAAACATACCAAATTAATTGCCATATTAATCTCTGGACTAAGAACATGCAAACCATTAGAAAAAGAGCCAATTTCGTAATTTCAGGTGAACTTTGACCTCTGTGACCTTGAAAAGTAGGTCAAATTANACTACTCAACCAATTTCAACACAGTTTGTTCCACATGAAAGTATATAATTTTAGTCACATTTCTACAGCAAAAGTTTGAAATTATGTAATAGCTCATTACGAAAAGCCCTAAAAATTAACATTTCTGTTATGCAATTTTTTGTGACTTTTGTTCCATGATTTTGAGCTTTGTTTCGTCAAAATATCTTGACCAGATGCCGAGATATTTAAAATCATCAAAATTTTGATATTAGTAGACAGAACTCACTTAAAAACATATGAAAATGAAGTTTTCAGACGTTCAGCGTAAACTGATTATAAGTTATGGCTGTCTTAGGTTAAAGGCTTAACCATATCAACATTTAGATATTCTGAATATCTTGGCCCACCTAACGCAAAAATTTCCAAAATTTTGTAAGCCCGTATTCTGAGGTTAGCTTTAACTAATGCCATAAAAATTTTCAGAAAATCACGAATTGATGTTGGGAAACAAGGGTATGGACATTTTCTCAAGTGGCAACATAGTTACTTCACAAAGAGTCCATCTGACTCATGGAAATTAGTGAAGGTATCATCATCTGTTAATCCTGTGCTTACAAGCTCCATCCCCAACAGTTTTTTCACTGAGGATTTTCCCCCTAATAATGATGCTGATGATTTGTATGATAGTATCCGTCCAACCTATGCATCAGTATTGACAGGGTTGAGTTGGATCACTCGCATAATGCTGTTAGCAAATCAAAATCCATCCTTGTCAACTTGACAGACAAGTTTGTGGTATTTTGCAAGAAACCATGAGTGATTTGATCCCTCAGGATCTTCGTCATCAGGGTTCATGACGATGTTTACATTTGTAATCTTAAATTGTCAGTTTGCTCATGCTATCACTTTGTCACGAGAGGCCAACCCTATTTCTGTAAACATCTAGGCCAAAAAAAACCTTTGGTTCAGG
The DNA here is from genome assembly GCA_002633025.1 of Notospermus geniculatus. Taxonomy (NCBI): domain Eukaryota; kingdom Metazoa; phylum Nemertea; class Pilidiophora; order Heteronemertea; family Lineidae; genus Notospermus; species Notospermus geniculatus. The sequence goes on from NMRB01001499.1 coordinate 171,726, forward strand.
TAACGGACTCCCTCTGGAGGTGGGTAGGTCGGTAGGGGTTTTTTTTTTTAAATATTTTTTTGACTGTGAGAAGTTGTGTGGTAAACCTGTCAGTGGACACCAGCTCACTCAATGCCATACTCTCATTGTGTCTAGTTCAGTTTCCAGTAAATTTCATGAACTTGTATCTCCTTTGCAGCAAGAGTCACAAAACCTCTCCTCATGCTTTACTGTACAGTTTTTTGGTGGTAGCTGTTAAAAAACTTGACCATTTACTATGCAAAAACTTTTGCTCAGCGTGCTTTACTAGTCATACAAGGCGCCGTTGTGGCGCTGTGGTTGTGTTTTTGGCGGTTCTTTTGACAATGAAAGGGGCATAAATTTGAGGGAGACGAAAATTTGGCAATAAAAATTTTTGAGTAGGCATTTTTTGGGGCAAAAAATAGGGTCGGTCGGGTTACCTGAACCAAAGGGTTTTTTTTGCCCTATATGCCCTTTTAGCTGAGCAACACAGTATAATGATGCGATGATGGAGCAATATCTCTGTTGAGCATTATGGGAAACATTTCCCTGTGAAAGAAGGCGAAGATAACATTTTAATGCCTAATAGAATTGAATCTTCCTCTCTTAAACAGAATTCATGGTACTTCTCACAAGGCAACTGATTCCGAAATGACATTGGCACACTATGGTACTATTTTAAAACTTCTGCATGACAGGCCGATTCCTTTGATAAATACATCAGGTGGAGTTAACCATGTCGGCAAAAGAAGGCAATCTCTGGACACAAAAGAAACCTGCGTTCAAGAAAGGAGCTTGCTTTGTTTGCTACAAGACGGAGAGATTGACGTCAACCAGCTCATAGAGCTAATGGAGAAAAGCATGCCTCTCCTTGGGCAAGCCAGTCTATGGACAAACTATGCCCACCGAGATACTTACCTCACAAGGTTCCTGCTTAGCCACAAGAGGGCAAAACGTCTGATTAAGGTGGCGGGGGAGATAGTGAAACGCGTGGAACTTAGGTCCGTTTGAAATTTAATCGCACGAATGTGTTACGACCGAAGTTTCGTTTGTCAACGGAATTTGTGAGTTTATGTATTGTTTCAGATCTCCGAATTGAAAAACTGCACAATAATTAACTGATTATGTAACTTTTTTTCNATTATTCGTACTTGTATCTCATTTCCACTCTTTCAGCCTCTTGAGTTGGCAGGTCATAGCCAGCTGAGCGCAAGGCCCACGGGCCTCTTGTTCACTTAAGTGTCATGATATTCAGCCTCTTTATTGCAGCCTCCAGATTTCACATCATATTTTCAGATGATAGTAGGTAATAGCAACGTGTGGAAAATTTCGTAGCCATCTTGTTATCATGTCTGGCAGGGAATAACAGCATAACAATATTCAATATCTCAAAATATCAAAAATCCCAGATTTTGATATTTTGAGATATCACGAAAAAGACAACAGATTTCACCGATTTTTTTGGCAAAGAGTCTTTAATGTCGATCACCTGATCACATCAGTGCCAAATCTGCTGAAAAAAATTAGAAATAAAAAAGTTAATTTATGGAGCTTTTTTAAATTGCCTGTTACATAACAAAGGGTTAAAATCAGGTTGACCCAAATACATGAGGTATATGACCAAATAAGTGTGCCACACGATGTTGAAAACCGCATCAAATTATCTTGTTTTATCTCGGAGATATTTGAAAAACACGCTGTCCATTTACTTATTTGAAAGACTGTACATGTACGATATGTCCATTTTTAATCTACCGTTGCGGAGAAATCTGCCGAAAACCCGAGGGACTAAATTTCCGGAACAGACAGTACGACCTTCTGACCACTAGCCAAGAACCCGAGCCACACCCACCACTCAGTGACTTTGTATCATATTAGGCGCTGTTCATTTTCGTCAATTGAAGAATCTGAGTTGTGATCCTTGAGAAAATGGAGAAAGCTATGAAGCTGCAAATTGCAGCGATTATTCTGTACAGCACAACAAATAATCCCTGCAATTTGCAAGTGCATAGCTTTTTCCGTTTTCCCAAGGATCACAACTCAGATTACTCAAGTGACGAAAATGAACTGCCCCTTTGACGTTATGACGTTCCCACAAATCGATTAAGAAGCTGTCAGGCGCGATGATGCTTTCATTTTTCACAAAACAGCACCATCCAACACGCATTAGAGCTTCCGAAAGTAACGCAGTGACATTTAGAGATGAGTCCCCAGACAAAAATCAGCCTACCATCTCCCGCACCTGAATTACACGGTGCCGTGATTCAAAGAACGGCAAAACCTTGATTTCTTATCGAAGTTTCTTATTGGACCAATGACGCACCCAATCCTCATATCCTCAATGACATCTTGTTTACTCGATCATGGAAACCGTGAGGAAGCATCTGATAGATTTCTTGGGCCAAAAATAACATGACCTGACCTTTTCTCATTGTACTCAATCTCCCCAATCTCACCATACGTGGGTGGCTTCAGAGGAGAACTGATTATCGGATATAGGCATTAAAGGGAACAAGTTTTGGTGATCAGGCCTATTGGTAGCTTACATACGGGGTCTGACTGAGAACCCCGGTACCATGGGTACGAGGTCCCAGATTCCGCCCCCCCCCCCCCATCAGGGGTCAACCATACCGCATGCTCGTTCCAATTTTCGCGGGAAAAGGGGTCATTTTCGTCAGCACTGTTCGGGAAAAAATTCCCGAAAAACACTTGAAATAGGCGTCAAAAGGGTCTCTTCCCGAAAAAATAATAAATAGGAGTATGAAAGCCCCATTTTCAATGAAAAAGCTTGTAAACAAGGGGTGAAAATCCCTTGGTTCCTTCAATTAGGGGGTCTAATTGCATGAAAAATACCCAAAAATGTGTGAAAATCTCTTGGTTCCTTCCATTAGGGGTCTAATTGGATGAAAAAAGCCCGCAGAAAGGGGTGGAAAATTTCCCTTGGTTCCTTCCATAAGGGGGTCCTTTTCAAACTCAGGAACAAGCATTTGTGTGCCCTAAAATTAAGGAGTGGGGGGCCGGCCCAGATTCAACGGGAAGAGTGCTCCAGAACATCGAGGCATTATTTGGAGCACCCTCCCCGTCCATGAAGTTCGTAAAAAGACTGTAAAAAGTTGTCACTGCCGTCCACTCCGTTCGCACACAGATTGAGCCCGTTCGGCAAAATTTTCAAGAACGTACTGAGAACTAGCTCAGTGCGATTGGAGCATTAGCTTCAAACACCTCTACCGCATTGAGATTTGCCGTCCATTGCGCTTACATGTAGCAAACGAATCCCCGATTACATCAGGATGGATGATGAAGGACACTTCGAACTAAAGCCCCAACTGACGGCCTTCCCAAAGCAGCACCTCAACGCGATTCTCTAGTATAATCTGATGCTACGTGTTGTTCATCTTTCACATGCCGTTATCTTTCATTCCGGTTGCCTTACCCGTGTTTCCAGGTTTTCATGAACCTTCTGCACGGTCGACATGATTTACCCATTGTTGTGATTTTTATTGATGCCCATCGGCTCGCAGGTGCTGTATCAGCAGTTCAGGGGTGTTTTATACTGTGTTGCCTTACTATAAAACAACATCGCTGCTCACTGCAGCTGCCATTTATGCAATCGTGCGAAGGCTATTACACCTATCAATTCCTAAAAATCAACGGGTTACCCAAACACGAACGGTGGCCTTAGTCCAACAGGTGAGCCATGATATAACAGCGAGTTTTCGCAAAGCCCCCGAAACGCCAACGCAAACGTCTATCCTTTTGTTCGGTGCTCTCTTCGTGACATCGAACAATGGGTTTGGCGTTCACGCTGGCGTTTCGGGGGCTTTGCGAAAACTCCCTAATGTATGATTCTCAGCCCGATCAAGTCGTAGTGGACTGGAGTCGGCCTATGACAGTATATGTCATCAACCAAAAGGATTTCCCTTCTGCACAGAGAACGATGATGGAATTCTTGGGCTGCCATCCCGTTATCTCAATGAACTCGACTTTAGCCATTAGCCTGCATCGAAAAGATGCTTCCGAACTAATCGGCACTTACTCCGACAAAGGCAAGCTGCTGTACACCAAAGAGGTGGCCATGTTCAGCACTAGGCCTCATCAGCTTTGCCGTGTGGTCGATATTAGCATCATTGCTCGATCGCGTGGAAGGTGGATATACTGGGCGCACTACAGTGGTCCCTTCATGAGGTAACCAGATATCAACCACAGAGACCCGTGCATTTCAGCCAAGCAGATTACGCACAATGTCAACCCTAAAACCTCGCTATCCTCTTCTACCAAGCATGCATTCAAATCAAACGCACCGGGTCGACCCTGGTTAGTGATGCAATTACAAACGGTCATAGTCATTTGTCTCAGGAAGATTATACAAATACGTCTCTACACCAGCTGCTTTGTAATTCCTATAGCGATAACCCAGGTAGAATAATTAATGGTAATGGCCCGTTTGACGGCGTTAACCGCCATTTTGTCGATATTCTGCTGTGTCGTGTTTTTCTCTACATTTTCACATTCCATAAGTCATAACTTTTAGATTTGGATTGTGTTGTGCTTGGTCCCTGTCAGGGCGGAGACCATGAATCAACAGTTTCCAGGTTCATTCTCATAATTTACAGCTCGAACATCCTCATCATCTCCCCGGGCAACGTACGTAATATTGGTAAACTTATCTCAACAGCATTGACAGCGCGCGTACAGGCGGTCAAAATGGGCACCGAGAACGACAAGTTCGTGACAACAGTCTTCCAGGCAAACTACACTGTACATTCTCAGAATTCAACTTACCTCTAGCTTACTCATTCTCTTTTCACTTCCAACACGAAGTCGTCGATTTCCTTTCACACCACGTTCCCAACCGATTTATTTTCGTCGGATTCACTTCAGCGACTGCAGACGCCGAATTCGGACTGGAAAAAAACATACACTTAAATATAGATTCACTCGAGGGGTGTTGGAGTCATCTTGTGTTTTGGAAATGTCAAACTAGGATCCCTACGGGAAAGCAACATTTTGTTGTCGGACTGAAGTTCAGACCGACTGGTATTGATTGGTTCAGTGGTATCAGCGCCTGCAAGCTTATTTTGAGAAGACATGGATTCTACCGTTGCTTCTCAACAAGACTACTTCGCATCCAATAAAATTGAAAACAGGCATGCATCAAAAGAATCCTTATGAAGTAATGTACCCACCTGCTTTGGCACGGCATCGAAAAACCTTCTCATCTCAAAACGAAACAAAAATGGCCGCGGTTTAGAAACTTCTTTGCTGTGTATTATTCCCGGCGTCTTCGCCAATGTTAGAAAACACGTTTTCATTCGTGACAGACGCGCTGAGATTAGAGTGTTTAAACAAATCTCAGCCCCAAAACAGCACGTGGTTTTAACATGACATTTAATCCCTTGAGAGACAGATTTTGTTTTTAAATTAGAGTACATGCGTTACATAACTCGACAACCCTGAAATGAAAAGTATGCAAGAACAGGGATAGGATTGTGACAAAATCAGGGCCTATCCCACCCATCCTTGGACCAGGAACCAACTTATTCAATGTGCAATCGCCATCTGGCCTGGTGTTCCTCCAGTAGAGGCCTACAGTGCACAGGGTCATGCAGGGAGAGAAGAATTCCCCTACTTTTTCCACAAGTCTTCAGTGAGGACTTCAGTTTTAGCAGATCATCAGTTTGACGATGCGTTCGAACTCGAACTGTATCCGTTCAGTTGATATCCTTCGACTTATTTCCTAGGACACCGAAACAGATAGATGCTTCACCTCACCACTCCGTCCTCCATCACCGGGTCAGCAATGTTGACACATCTACGGAATTAAAGTACAAATCATCATGTACATTTATCTGGTAGATAGAAATAGACAGTTTGCGAAATTAGCGGCCGCCATTTTTTTACTATTCAGCCGAATTTTCGAACTTTTTCTTTTATTAGCTGCTTGCTTGCTAAAATATCTTTATGCAATTCTAGTGGCTTACTGTATGACCTTTCTTTTTTTGAACGCCTCTGACAGTGCAAAATCCCATTGAAAAACCCAAGCAACGGCAACATCGTAAAAAAGATGGCGGCCGCTAATTTCGCAAGCTGTCTATAAATAGCTGCAGCCAGCAACCGGACATGTCGGATTATTCATCTCATCACTTACCTCCACGTCATGCGTTTTTACATTATTGCAGCATTTTGCATGCTGAAATATTCTTGCATTGCCTTCATTTACCCCACAAAAATCTGGAGGTTACAATATTAACACACGTACAGAATAGGAAATGAAAGTACCCGGTGATATGCCTGCATTCGTCAACTCGAGCTCACCTTGGCCTGTACAAAGTCGGCAGTG
>NMRB01001500.1:0-32831 GCA_002633025.1 Notospermus geniculatus
TTACCAGAGCTGTAGCTGTTGAAGGAGATAAGATATGAAGGCGTGACAGACGGACACACACACACACACCTACACACACAGACACACACACACATACACAGATACACAGACACCATGACCAAAAACAATATGGTTCCCGATCTTAGTGATCGGGAACCATAATAATCTAGGTCTATGGGAAGCAGATGGCAGCAGTTTTATGTGTTGAAGTTCCTGTTTTCTAATCACCCTGCATGGTTGAATAAAACATTGGTGTGCATTGTAGCCTGGTTCCGCTGGCCACCGTTTAGATGGCGCTGGGTACGCAGTGCCATCTAAACGGTGGCTGGGGGAACCAGCCACCGTTGTAAACCATTGGAAATCATTGGAAGTTTCTTCATGCATTTTATTCGTTAAGGGGTAAAAATATAATGGCACCCACTTAAGGACCACCACCATGTCATTCTCAACATACCTGAAAATGGTGTCATTTCGATCAGAAACCACAGAGGAGTAAGTGGTCGAACTTGAAAGTGCCACCGTCAATTATAATATAGATAGAAGCCGTGACCAGCCAACTCACAGCTCCAAATCCAACAAATGGGATCACAAACTCATTGCATTGGGCCATATTCAACAAGTCGCCCGGGCGATGCGCTCAGCTGACGTATGCAGTTGATCGATGAAGCATCTAATCCGAGTTGGCCCAGGGCAGGCGCCTACCACGAATCGCGAAGTGTTCACTTCATTCATTCACACTAATATCGGTCTCTAATAATCCACTCCAGATTACTGTTTGCATACACCTCACCTTTATCCGTAAACCACCACAGTGGAAAAAGCCGTGGATATAGGCCTAACATGCTTTGTTATATAGGCCTTGGCCTAAAATAGACAAAATATGAACAACTGTGTGATGTGAGCTGATGCAGATGAGATAATACCTTGTGAGCATGGTGAGCTGTGCAGAAAGGCTGTTATTGTTTTTACTTATGTCAGCACAAGCCCACAGGAAGTAGTTTGACATCATCCACATACAGCACTGTGACGTCATCAAGCGGGAATTTTCAAATACCCCTGTATTACATTTCTGCAGATTGCGCCCCCTGGTAGGCAAAAATGGAAAAATTTACCTCCACAGGAAGTGAAGAATTAATTAAGCTACCTAACCTATCAATTACAGTTTGATGTATTTTCTCTGGACTGAGTTACTGGGGTTTTCCATTTTACGGAAAATGTCCCCTGGATGGCATAATGTAGGTCAATTCACAAAAAAAATTCAGTTCTATTTCGAGTCCTTCCTACGGCCTACCTCTCCACTAACTTTCATGATCCTGGGCTTGCGGTTGCAAAACGTGCCAGTTTAACGGACGACACACAGATGGACGCCACTCAGTATACATGTACATATGAATAGAGTGTTTAAGAGTGTTTAAGACGTAGACGCGTGTAACTTCGTCAAATGCATGGTGGAAGTGTGTGCATTTAGTGAAGTTACATGCGTCTAAGTCTTAATCGCACGATGCTCACCCTTTTTGAATACGGCCCATTGTCATTAATCATAACCCCAAGTAAACTGATTTTTTCCAGAATAAGAATTATGTTTTCATGCTAAAACAATGTTCCAATATCAAATTATCTTCTCGGCTCGTTCACGACATCACAGGTCAGGGGGCTGTTCGTTTCCGTCAATTGATCAATCTGAGTTGCGATCCTTGAAAAAATGGAGAAAGCTACGAAGCTGCAGATTGCAGCGATTATTCTGTATAGCACAACGAACAATTTGCAAGTGCATAGCTTTTTCTGTTTTTCAAAGGATCACAACTCAGATTCCTCAAGTGACGAAAATGAACAGCCCCTTTCACCAAGATATGAAAATGCTCCACCGATTTGAAAACATGATGCCAGTATCTTGAAAATTGAGAAGGAGATCACGACACTGAAGATTGATATTCGCAAAAGATTAATTCAAAGAGAAGGGGTCAAAGTACGAAAACTTTCATTACAGACATTGATCTTTCCTTTATCTCATCGGTAAGGAGAGTATTTGTTGTCTTGAGTTTTCACACCGTCGGCATTGATTTGCTCCGAGTCGATACCATTCAATAGATCGTATTCCCACCAGCCCCAAGAGGTCGGTAATGAGCCAATACTCATCATTCCTATCAGGGTGTTATTCGGGAGGGACAGCATGATTTTGGTTTCTGGTATAGTGACATTCTAGCCACTGCACCAGGTGGTTGTAATGGGGAACCGGAGGAACTAACATCACAACATGGCACTGCGACCGAAGTTTCTTTTTTTTTGTGTTATTTCAATTTATTTATGGTGTGAAAACAACCCTTTTGTTTCATCCGCGTGGCATTAAAATTCACATCGTCTTGTAGGGGATGAACATTTCTACCACTTTTCGTGCTTTTTTTCCTTAAAATGAAAAGATAAAGATGTTGCCATTATCGCCATCCTATCTCATTATTCCTGTAGAAAAATGTACTGCTCATTTTTAGCTCACCTGTGAGCTATAGTCGTCACGCGCCGTCGTCCGTCGTCGTCGTCGGCGTCCGTTAGCAGGGCACGTTTCGTAACCGCTGGGCCTATTGGCACCAAACTTTGTACATATGTGTCACTAGGTGAAATGACCTCAGACACCAAGTTTCGGTCCGATCTGATTCCTGGCTTGGCCACCAGGGGGGATGAACCGAAAACCTTTAACGTGCAGTTTCGCCTTAACCGTTGATCGGATCGTCACCAAATTTTTATCGTAGGTACATCTTATGAGGATACACGACATATCCCCCGGGTTTTTGATTTGACGTAATTTTCAAGGTCACACAGGTCAAAGTTCGAAATTTCATCATCGGGCGGCACGTTTCGTGGCTATTTGTCCTGGATTGTTCAAATTAGGTGTGATGATGTATCTAGATACACTCTATGTCTGTAGCGGATTTCGGTCCGATCGGACTTCAAATGTGGCCACCAGGTGGCTATCTTGGAAATCGGGTGTTGGCCCATAGCGCGTTAACTACTGGAGCTAGAATGTTCTGAACTTGAACAGGTATGTATCTTTGTAGCCCTCATGTGTACAGCGTGATCGGACTTCGCAGACCGCTGCGAGGTAGCCATTTTGGAAAATGGAACTTTGACCTGTGTGACCGATAAACGTTGTTCAACTTGAAGTGACTATCATTAGGCCTAGGCTATGCTGATATGGTGTACTGGATGTGCTGTGTCAGGGGGATCTGATGATGTTGCCTTTGTTTGGACATGAAAAACTTGCTTGTGCAGGTAGGCCTTGGTATTTTGACACGTTCTTGGTCTAGGCCTAGGCCTTGGTCATACAACCATGATAAGTCAAAGACTGATTTCTTTAATGATGGGCCCAATCTACCTAGGCCTAGGCCCTTCCCCACTATTTTGATGGCAATGCAAATGTCTAGGCCTAGTAGGCCAACAAGGGCCTAGGCCTACCCTGCCCTGTTAGGCCTAGCTGTACAAAATAGGCCTAGGCCTAGGCGTACACTTGAACACGCAGTTGTCATCTGTTCTTCTGGGACATTCACCCACAGGTGAGCACATGGTCCATGGACCATTTCATTTTATGACGCAACGGCAGCACTTAAAATGATGTCAGAGATGTCGCTTTGGTCGCACCACTCACAGCGCCGACCTGTTGGGATAAGCGGCACACGGATTACTCATTGTACTGAATTGTATTTGTATCTTTCCATCAGGCCCTAAGGCAACAATTATTGGCTCTGGTAAGTATGGAAGAGCCCATTCCAGCTACTCATGTCTGTCAGTTGGATCCAAGATACAGAATAGCACAAAATTGACACACAAAATGATAATAAGCAAGAAGTCAATCTCCAGAATTCACGAATTTTCGACCCCAACCGGGGTCTTTTTCAAGTGGAACTTTACAATCTGAAACTCTAGAAAAGAGTTTCAGATTGTAAAGTTCCACTTGAAAAAGACCCCGGTTGGGGTCGAAAATTCGTGAATTCTGGAGATTGACTTCTTGCTTATTATCTGTCAGTTGGATGGTGTCTTTTAAGCCTGAACTCCCTCCGCAGTTGTCATCCACGCCTCCTTCGGTTTAGCCACTATCCACAACTGTTTCTCTCCGTAAAAATCGCTGCGTTTGGTCAACAGATGGTGCTCAGAGAGTTGACCAATGACTTTTTACACTCTAAAATGCAAAATTAGTCTTCCTTCTGCATGAAAATTGCATTTGAAATGTAACAAATTAAAGAAAAACACTACTGAAGTGAAAATAGTGATAATTGAAAAAGGTTAGTATGCAAACTTGAGGGGGATATCCCTCGTTGAAATTTTTTGAGGAGGGTATCATCCCCCTCTCCCCCCTCTGGCGGAAACACTGCTAAAGGCCTCTCTCAATGTATTCTTGGGCTTTTATTTCCACAATATTCAGAAGGGACAGGCGCTGTATTTCCATTGCATAGCACATTAAGATTATTTTGTGTTTGTGGTAACAACCATCGTTGCATCTTGAATTTCAGTGATTCACGAACATCATGGAACAAGGGTGACCCATGTATATTTTGTATCTTTCACTGATCATTTGATAAGATTGTGGCCTACGAACATCGACCAAATTGATGAGAAAATTACTGAGAAAAATCTAGTTTCTCAAATATCATATTGCATGGTAATCTCTCGTAATCCAACGTATTGAGTTATCATAAAACTCGGCGTTATTAGAAGGTGTAAAACACGTTAAGCCAACTTTCCAAGGCTGTTTGCGCCCTTTGGTATGACATTGAGCAAACATTTCGCGATCATTCATAAAATTCCTGCATTGAACGTTGAAACAAATGCTGAGACAAATAACTTATGTAATTGGGGATGCGTCTTGGCCATTGATCGGCGCAGTTACAAGGATCGTGGCGATAATGTCCAAAGGATGTCAAGGTACGCAAGCGGAAAAGTTCCGTCCACAAGCAACTGCGGTATCGTTGTGTGAGGGAATTTAATCACGGCGGTAATTTCCAAGGGATGTACTGATCCATGAGATTTGCTGGCAATTTGTTGCATGTTTTTCTCGATAATTGTGGACAGAAGCATGCATCAACTGTTGGCCGTTTTTCTCTCAGTGATGTTGTCTTGTTTTTGATTTTGAAATGATTGTCCAGTTCTCCTGAGGGCATCCTTAATCATAGAACCTTTCTGAAATATTTTTAAAGTTACTTTGGGGAAGACTGTCCAAACAGGCTGGAAGGTCACGAGCTGAAACACTAAGCTGCCTAAAGCCTAGTTTATACTTCGACGCAATACCATCGGCGTCCGACGCGCAATCAAATCTGGATGCCGACTTCGCGGAATTGATTCATAGTCCACCGTACCCGTTATGAAATGACTCAAGTTATTATAGCCTCGCAGTCGGACACCGGCCAAATCGCACGACGGGGTTGGCGTCGAACGCAACATCGCGCGTCAGTCGACCAGTCAACGACCAGTTTCGTAGAGGTGAAAGTACATTATTATATACATGGGGCATGACAATGTCTGAAGGTAATTCAGCTCTGTGACCTCATGACTGATGAGAACCAACCTCACACAGAAAAAAATCGATCTCAACTCGAGATAAAATGAGTCTCCAGCCTACTATTTTGTCCCTAAAATGAGTTTCCTTTGCTACTCGAACCGAGAATGAGTACCAGTTTTCTAAGGCTGGAGCCCTCTTGCATCTTTTATGTGGGGGATCTGAAGAAATAACTTGAAATCAAATGTTCCTTTTCCAACATATACTTCACACCACTCAATATCTACAGATTACAATTGCTACAGTCACAAGCTGGAGAGTCCTATTTGGTATGTTCACAGGCTGGAGTCCAGGACCTGAATCCCCCAGTTATCATTTCTACTTTATCAAGAAAACTACTACAGGTGACATAACAGTAAACAAACAGCAGGTTTGGGCCTGGATTTTACAATGCTATGTGGCACAGATAAACCACCGACATCCTGTTGGAAACTCCTAGTCTGAACAAGCATGCTGATTTGAAAGAAATCAAGACAAACTGCAAAGTCTAGAACAAACACCTTGTGATAAGCCTACACAAAGTCAGATCAACTTCCTTGTTCTTGCAAAATTAAATCCATTAAAATTCCAACATAAAATATTCCACCTGCTTCAAAAATTTCCTCCTGCAAATTATATACTTTGATTCTACACTCTACATTGGTAATCATTATTTCAGAACTGAAGTCCATACAACAAAGTAGTCCAAATCACACTATAAAATACTCCACCTGCTTCAAGATTTTGCTCCTACAAAGCGGTTAATTTAAAAAATGTTATCAAAATTTCCAGCAGTAAAAAAATTAACTACTCCGGATAAGTCGTGAATGTCAAGCCAAAATGATGTCACCTGGAGAAAATGCTAAGTTTCATAATTCAAATGTAACTTGATTACATGTTTTCCTGATGGATGTCCCTGCTGATGAGGCGGAATTTGATTGAGTCTTAACCCAGGACTAACACTGAAAGTCCTTCCTAACTTGTGGAAATAAAAGTGAACCAACACATTTGATGGATCAATTGAGTGTCCTTGGCGATTTGGATTAACCAGGAAAGGCTCTACACAAGATAATACAGTGTCCGTACCAGTATAACAATATGAGGTTGACTCGCGCCATGGTTTCTCAGTTGTCAATGTTACAATAACACCAAAGGAGGTGTCGTATGTCCATCTTGGCTTGAAAAGTGGATGGTTATCCTGGACCTGTTGCACTGAAAGTGGGTTGCTCTGCGTTGGTGCACTGGCAAACCTCTCAGCAGTTACGAGTCCTCCTTTGTCAACAGATGAAAGTCTACCATTATCAGCAATTTCCTTACAAAGAAAGGTGTCACTGACTGCTACGAAAGGAACCTGATGATTGTCACTGGAACACTTTCCTCTAATCTTATGTCCTTCGTTCTGAATGTAGGCTTCTGCCAGGTCGTCAAGGTCAACAGCATTCACCCATGTATTACACTTAGCTGGTTGGTCTTTCCATTTGATCAGAAATTCCTCAGAATCAAAACATTTCCTCCTCTTGATTACTTTTTCGGTTACTCTCTTCCCACCTGTTCTGATGGTTGCTTCGTGAACGGCAACGTTATTTGCACAGTCTGCCTGTTGGGAGGCCTTGTTGAGGAAAAGAATATCCTCACTTTGGGTGCTGGTAGAGACATATTCTTGGACACACTGTGTACTGCTGGATGTTGTCTCTGCCACACACTGGACTTCAGCAGATACTGTCAGAGGAGAACACTGAACGGCAATATCACATGTGGAGGGGGCAACATTTAAGTGGCTCCGAGGAATGTCCTTCATCTTGCAGTCAGGAGAAATATTGTTATCATCACTAACCGTACATAGCATAGCCTTTGTTGATCCTAAAGTTCTGCAGTCTTAGTTGATCTCGACGTAGAGTTGATGGAGACTTCATTCCAACAAATCTTTTTCCTGGGCAGACGTATTTCAAATCCGCTTCACTGAACTCATTCCAGCTGAGTACTAGTGACATACCATTGTCCAGTCTCTGCAGATTCCATGTATCTGGAGTCCCAAGTTGTAAAGTTTCCAACACAACTTTTAATGACGGGGGAATCATGATGAAATATAGTGTCCGCGTTTCTCCAGTGTCGTAATCCTTATTTTCTAGCGAGTTGAGCGGCACTCGGGATCTCACAATGTAGAGTGAACTTATTAGATTGTTCCTCTACTCCGGGTTCTCCACCAATTTTTATGTGGGGGATCTGAAGAAATAACTTGAAATCAAATGTTCCTTTTCCAACATATACTTCACACCACTCAATATCTACAGATTACAATTGCTACAGTCACAAGCTGGAGAGTCCTATTTGGTATGTTCACAGGCTGGAGTCCAGGACCTGAATCCCCCAGTTATCATTTCTACTTTATCAAGAAAACTACTACAGGTGACATAACAGTAAACAAACAGCAGGTTTGGGCCTGGATTTTACAATGCTATGTGGCACAGATAAACCACCGACATCCTGTTGGAAACTCCTAGTCTGAACAAGCATGCTGATTTGAAAGAACTCAAGACAAACTGCAAAGTCTAGAACAAACACCTTGTGATAAGCCTACACAAAGTCAGATCAACTTCCTTGTTCTTGCAAAATTAAATCCATTAAAATTCCAACATAAAACATCGACTGGAGATAACTGCAACTGGAGTCGCATTCTGAAGTGGAGACAAAGTCTACTCATTTTGAGTTTTCTCAGTTCTCCAGTCAATGGGACAGGGCATCAGCTGGAGAAAACTGGAAACAAACCGAGGGGAACCAAAATCTGCTCATACGAGGAGCTCGGTGGTGTGGTGGTTCTGGTGTCCGACTTGCGATCAGAGGTTCCTGGGTTCGAAACCCACCGGGTGTGAAACGTTTTTTTTCATATATGGAGACATCACTTGTTTATTTGATTCGAGACAACAGACAATCCGGTGGAAACAGCTGAGAATCCTTTTAACCAGTTGGAGAAAATGTCATCTCAAGTGGAGACCCAGTTATGCCTATTCGAGTTGCAAAAGAAACTCATTTTAGGGACAAGAGTTGGAGATTCATTTTATCTCGAGATGAGATCGTTTTTTCTTTCTGTGCATTCCATTTGTTTGATGGTGCAAGGGACTTGCATTTCAAGTGAGGAACCACGAGTATAATGTCTCATTGTTTTCGCACGTTGGCATCAATATTTTGGACCTATTTTCTGTAAAATAGTGATGACTTCGCTGCCAACAAATTTCCTGTCATCGAAGTATGTCTAGCAAAACCTAAACTACGTCCAAACCTGACATGCCTAGGGTGTCGGCATTTTTCCTGACGTCGAGTGTGTACGGAATGTCGGTTTTCCGGCGAAACCTACGTTTGTACCTCTGATGTCTCCGCACCTCAAGCAGATCATCTTCTTTAGGATAACCATTGTGTCCTGCCTGTACTTTTCTCCTCCTGCGAGACAGTACAAGTAAAAGTTGACGGCATGATTACACATCCAAATATCATAGAGCAGATAATCCAGAATATTGAATAATACATTTCAATAGGCGTCATTCACATCATATGCGTTTGCTATGGCCGGTATCTCAAGCAGTGCAGTGAAAATTTTCTTGGGTACGGTACTACAGAAAAAGGCCATGCTCACAATGACCAACATCGATGTCAGTTGTTTTTCCCGTTGGTCTCTCCCCTCGTCAGGTCCAACACGCATCCTTGCTCGGTTCCTTGAAGCGCCGCGTACAGTCATAACGATACCAATATTGCTGACTATGATTATGATTGATGGAAGAACACTTCCAAATATCAACTGAAAATTGGTGTACAGAATTTCGTATTCGGGGTGACCTGGTACCGATAGAATGAGGGCCTCGATTCCTGTCAAAAACAGAAAAAGAGAAAAATCGATATCTGCTGACGAGTTTTACATCTCCTCAGGTCATTCAATAATTTTCTGGGTCAGCCCACCGGGAATGAAATCATGGATAAGCGAATTTCGAGCCTTACCTAAAACTTTATCTTCGAAATACGCATAACAGAAGAATGTCGAGATATTAACCCCAACAACTATCATCGACATTGTGATTACAATGATTTTGGCTTTGGTAACGGTACATATCCTTTTAGCGGTCATCGGATACCGTACAGCAATAAACCGATCCACTGACATGGCAGCCAATATGAGTCCTGATGTCATCGCGCCAGCGTACACCAGAAAGTAAGCGAACCTTCTAAAGTGAAAAATGAATAGAGCATACGATGACTACAGTACGCATTGCGATCACGCAAGCTAGAGCACACCAACGATATTGCATTGCAAGGCCTTCTGTCATTGGTAAGACCAACGAAAATCAAGCCTTTGCCCGTTCCACGCGGTCAAAGATTCAGGAGAGTAATTTTTAAACTTTAATTCTAAATCTTTGAAGTGTGGAATGACCATTATTGGCTCCAGTGTTGGTGGAAAAACAGGCATTGCACTTACTCATATTCCAATTCCCTCGATGGCCAAAACGTTGCTATCTTACTTTGCCACACTGGTGCACCTATCCCCTCTTGGAGAAGAATGACACCATCAGGAATGGCTAAGCCAATCATATAGACGCTTGCAGTGTGTCGTCTATTGTGGGTCATGGAGGCCACCAGGATGGTCAGGATGTTGCCAGGAACGCCAACCGCTGCAATCACGTATGTGAAATACACGACAACATCGTACAGTACGTACAAGAGTTTGGCGTCTTCTTCGGTCTGATCCAATGCAAATTTCGTAACCGTATGAAGTCCATTCGTGATAGAAACGTTGTCATATTTTACAAACCCTTCCATTGCTATGCCAGAGTAAACATCTAACTTCGTTGAGATGGAGATTACTCTTAAAATTTGTTCCGTGAGTTAGTAGCCACTGCTGCGACAGATGCTGGGCATAACAAATATTAACCAAGTCATTAGCTACTCTTTCTTCATTTTGAACCATCAACGACGACTTATTGTCATACGCGCTATTGATCAACTGATCTAAAATTAACGACCAACAAGCTCAACAAGAATTTGTATTTTGTAAGTTGATATCATTACATTATTTTGGTTATATTGACTGGATTACTGAGGATATTTGCTGAATGATGGCGATGACTTAATATAAACTACAATGTGATATCAACGACGACTTCTGCATGATGGCTTCCTAAACACCAACCCAAAATTATCACTGATACATGTACTGTGAAAATCCAAACACAAGGAATTTTTCATAAAGTTGGTTTATTTTTATCATCAGTATCTGTATACATGTACATCCCATTTGACAGTTTGATGATTTGTATTTCAAGTGAGTAATCATTAACACATGTATATGAAAATGCAACACTCTCATCTTCAGCATTAACATTCTGGACCGTATTCCTGGATGGCACTTACAGTAAAATAGAGATGACCTGTAAACCACTTCATGTCTCAGCAAAAAAACCAAACGATAGCTCTAAATTGCGTTCAAATCTGGAGTCAGCGTTTTACTGACCGAGACTATCAGCGGAATTTTTTTTTTGGCAGAGTTCATTCTCTGATGTCTATTTACGACAAACAAATCAGCTTCTTCAAGATAACTTTTGTGTCCTTCCTGTATTTCACTCCTCCAGAGAGACAGTACAAGTAAAAGTTGACGGCATGATTACATAACCATATGTCGAAGAAGAGATAATCCAGTATATTTAACAACGCGTTCGAATATGTGTTATTCACGTCGTACGCTTTTGCTACAGCCGGTATTTCGAGTAGTGCACTAAAAATCTTGTAAGGTATTGTTGTGTACAAATACGCCATGCTTACAATGATCAGCATTGATGTCAACTGTTTTTCTCGTTGGTCTCTTCCCTCGTCCAACACGCATCTTTGCTCGATTCTTTGAAGCTCCGCGTACAGTCAGAACGATACCAATATTGCTGACTATGATTATGATTGATGGAAGAACACTTCCAAATATCAACTGAAAATTGCTGAACAGAATCTCGTATTCGGGATGTTCTGGTACCCATAGAATAAGAGCCTCGATTCCTATCCAAGAATGAAATGGTCCATGGACCATGTGCTCACCCGTTTGAACATAATGACAGAGACAGGTACATGTCAGTTATGAGCAATCTGGGTCAAGTCATTCCCAAGTTGCAGGACTTTAATGATTTTGGGGTTATGCCACCTGGCGGCCATATTGGATGTCCGATCGGGCCAAAACTTCACATGCACATAAAGGTCATCTAGAGGGAGCCACACAGCACATTTGAGCACTCTGGGTCAAGTCGTTCCTGAGTTATAGCACATTTGATGATTTTCGGGTTACGCCACCTGGCGGCCATATTGGAAGTTTAATCAGGCTGAAATTTGACGTGCTTGTAAAGGTCATCAAGAGGGAGGTAAATATCAAGTTTGAGCACTCTGGGTCAAGCCGTTCCTGAGTTTTAGCACTTGGATGATTTTCAGGTTACGCCACCTGGCGGCCATATTGGATGTCCGATCGGGCCGAAACTCGGTATTTTTGAAGGTACCCCTCTAATACACGTTTATGCAAGATATGAAGACTCTCGGTGAAATAATTAAGAACTATGGCAGGTTCGTTACTTTTGTCGAACTTTGACCTCTGTGACCTTCAAAAGTAGGTCAAATCAAAAACCCGTTACATACAGTAAAATCACCTGTTATTGGTCGTGCTCAGAATTTCTGTAGGCCCTGGTTTTGAAGGTATTTGAGGGTCAGAATGGGGGTGGGTAATAGCCGATTATGTGTCAGCATAGGTACGTTTTGGAACAGCTGAACTGTGAAGAAAGTTCGTGGAGTGTGGATGGTAAAAGTGAAATGTGATCACAGTGCACACATTGTGACAAACATGAATACTAAGCATAATAAGAGTACCAAGAAAAATGCTGATCTTGAACTCAACACCTGTCATAGCCGTTTTGTGTCTGCTTCACTGATCAGTCACAATTTAATCAAACTTAACCACATAATACCCCCATTCTGGCCCTCAAATACCTTCAAAACCAGGGCCTACAGAAATTCTGTGCACCACCAATAACAGGTGATTTTACTGTATGTTATGTATCCTAATTAGATACACCTATGATAAAAATTTGGAGATGATCCAGTCATTAGTTCAGGAGTTATTGCACTTTTTGTGTTTTTGGTTTTGGCCACCTGGAGGCAAAGCCAAGAATCGAATCGGACCGAAACTTGCTGTCATAGGTCATCTGACCTAGGGGTATATATGTACCAAGTTTCAGATCAATAGCTCCAGCGGTTACGAAACGTGCCCTGCTAACGGACAACGACGACGACGGACGACAGACGACGGACGACGACGGACGACGGACGCTGAGTGACGACTAAAGCTCACGGGTGAGCTAAAAAAGAGGCAAAAGAAATGAATTCGTAAATGGCATGCAAGTATTTCAAAAGGCGATAAATTAAGCAACCTGAGCGTGATACAGCGCAGTTTTACATCAGTAAGTCGGTTTAGAATGTTCCGGCTCCGCCCATTCCGTCATACAGCGGGATCATTACATGCAGTGACAGCTATAGTTGCAGTTGGTCTTGGATCGAAGGCCTCATCATTTCGGAAGTTGGTCGTGCTTCACGTGAATGATCTGACGCCTTGGATGCGCAACTAAAGATCGAAGAATTGAGCAAAACACAGGTGCTTAGAACATGAACTCTGGTAGGCACTTTGAGGGAATCATGGAGGGGGAGTGAAGACTTACCTGAAACTCGCTCTTTTATATACGCATGGCAGAAGAATGTCGAGATATTAACCCCGACAATGATCACCGTAGTAATTACAAAAATTTTGGCTTTGGTAATGGTGCAAACTCTTTTGGCGGTCATCGGATACCGTATAGCAAAGAACCGATCCACTGACATGGCTGCTAATATGAGTCCAGATGTCATGGCGCAGGCATACGCCAGAAAGTAAGTGAACCTTCGAAAGTTGAAGGGTCTGGTGTAAACACGACTGCTGGGATCGGACCAACCGCCGTCACCTCTTTCCGCCAGGGGGAGTTCACAGAGCAAAGGTTTGGAAATTACACTTAACCAATACGGGGGCCACGTAGATTGGTCAAATCATCTACCTAACCTTTTTGTAGGTGGGTCATTCCATGCCAAACCAACACACTTTTTGTCCGGACCCTCTTCGATTTGGCTGATATTTGTCATATGTGGGGGCCTATGGGAGAAAACATCACATATAAATTTTCAGGTCAATACCTCTATTTTGGGGGAACCTAGAGCATTTTGAAATTTTGGGGTGTTTTCTTGAAGTATGCGATTCGTGTAGAGACAAATGCAAATAACTTCGTTCCAACTCAACGGATTTCCTTCAATTTGGTACCATTGGAAAGAGGAGAAAATTACCTTTCCGATGATATGTAATTTATTGATATTTCCCTGATGACCCGTATTTAGGTCAGGTCACGTGACCTTGATATTTGATCTCAATTATCAGAAAACTATATTCTCCGATTTGCGTAAAAAATGCCAGGTCGTTAGAACATGAGATTCGTCCATCTTGTCTTGGTCTGAGCTCGAACAGCACTGAGCACAGGTTTAGCCTGTGATGCTTCTGCATTGGTAACCTACTCGCATGATAATCATGAGAAGATTTGCACTGGTTGAATGGCTGACAGACTCACTGACAGAAAGACGGACTGACGGATGAACGGACCCATCGTTCGACCGACTGATGGAAGTTATGTCACTCATTAGCCATATCACTTGTTTAACTAAAGCGGAGGATCCACTGTCGTGATTTTGTTGCGGTCTACTTGCGATAGTTGCGGTGATCGCAATTCCACGTCAGGCGTGCCTCCGGCAACCGGCGATATGCCGGTGATGCAATGCCGACAAGCTTGCGTTGGGGTTGAGGCAACTACACCGCAGGCGATCGCAAGTAGGGAACCTGATCCCCCGTTGCGATTTATGCATGATCTATACCAGAAGAAAAATGGACGCAATATTTTCCTTTGGCCACATATCTTCAGCAAAAGCCACACTAACATTGGCTTTCCCCCGTTCCATACTGCGCGCCAATGAAGTCACGTGAAGAAATTGCATGATCTGATTGGATGACAAACTGAAGCGAGGCCTTCGGGGAGCTTGCGGTCTGTGACAAAATTAAACACGTATCACAGCAACCCATCGCCGGCAAGGATTCCCTTTAAGCGGGTGATCCACTGTTGCGATTATGGTTTGCGGCACGCCGGCGATGGGCTTGTGGTGAGGTTGCGGCAGTCACCTCCGGCAGACCACAGGCAAAGGAGCAGTAACACCGCCGCCGCAGATCAGGTATTGCGGCATTATCACCAGCAGGAATGCGGCAAAAATCCCTACCGGCTATGGAAATCCTTGCCGGCGGTGGTTTTTGGTGATATCAAACGTGTTTGATTTTGTCGCAGACCACGAGCTCGCTTCTGTTTGTCATCCAATCAGACGGACGCAACTTCTTCACGTGACTTCATTACATAGAAGTATTGCGCGCATTATTGGCACGGGGATTTTGGTGAAGATAAGTGACCAAAGATTATGTCCATTTTTATTCTCGTACGGAGAATGCGTAAATCGCAACGGTGGATCAGGTTCCATACCTGCGATCCCTTGCAGTGGTAGCTTGCCAGGGATGCATTGCGAATCACAGTGAATCACCCGCTTAAAAGGCATACCACCGGTTGCCGGAGGCACGCCTGCGGTGGAGTTGCGCTCACCGCAACCTACGCATGTAGACCGCAACGAAATCGCGACAGTGGATTCCCATGCATCAGAACTTGATTACTAGTATAACAGACTGAGAACATCGATCACCTAGCAAAATGGCGGTCTGTTCAATCGGGAATATCTATGATAGCAGTGATATGGCTTATCAGTGACATAACTTCCATTAGTCCGTCGGTTGATGGGTCCGTTCGTCTATCTATACATTAAAGGGTCCATCAATCAGTTTGTCAGTCCGTCTTTCTGTCTGTCTTTCTGTCAGTGAGTCTGTCAGCCATGCAACCAGTGCAAATCTTCTCATGATTATCATGCGAGTAGGTTACCAATGCAGAAGCATCACAGGCTAAACCTGTGTTCAGTGCTGTTCCAGCTCAGACCAAGACAAGATGGACGAATCTCATAGTAAACCTTCAAAACACCTACATGTGATGTTCACCTGCTAGATTTTGGATGATACATACGTTAACTATGATACATGGACAGTTCTGATGTATTTCCTGTGGGCTTATATGGCTTCGTAGCACACTTTCATATTCGAGATAAATTTGAAAACGTCAAGCTAAGTAGGATCTTGTTTTCTAAAATTGGCCTCAAATCCACAATCTTCAATTGCCCACGCTGATTTTTTTTATGGAGGCTTGCCATTAAGATGTTCTAACGACCTGGCATTTTTTTACGCAAATCGGAGAATATCAATAAATAATATCATCGGAAAGGTAATTTTCTCCTCTTTCCATTGGTACCAAATTAAAGGAAATCCGTTGAGTTGGAACGAAGTTATTTGCATTTGTCTCTACACGAGTCGCATACTTCAAGAAAACACCCCAAAATTTCAAAATGCTCTAGGTCCCCCCAAAATAGAGGTATTGACCTGAAAATTTATATGTGATGTTTTCTCCCATAGGCCCGCATATATGCCAAATATCAGCCAAATCGAAGAGGGTCCGGACAAAAAGTGTGTTGGTTTGGCATGGAATGACCCAGCTGCAAAGCTCTAAGTGGTGGGTGTAAGCCAAGTTGTGATGACTCTGTAATCAGCAGTCACATCGGTTAGGTTTTGGCCCCGATAAGTTTAAATATCACTGCGTCTAGTCCGACCTACACATTATTAGCGGTAATCAACATATTTTCAATATATTTTATTGTGTAGTTACACATGTTTCATTTTTCCTTCTTACACTAGCAGTAAGGGTACATTCCCGAGACAGATCCCTTTCTGTTTATCCTCCTCTTCTCTTATTTCTATCTCACCAGGTTATTGTACTTTTCACCGTTTAGATGTATCAGAGTGACAGCCCTCTCCGCCGTCATGGTGGCAGCTTTTGCTGAAGGTTACAAACCAGTAATTGACCAATCAGGGCCAGGTTGTGTAAAAAAAGCAGTACTATTAAAATTGGCATTTCCCCTTTGACACGATATTTATATGGTTTGGATGTTTTTAAGACCGCCACCACCTCACAAGGTGGCGGTCTTCATTGGTTTCACTGGATTTCTCTCTCTCTCTCGATCTCTCTCTCCGTCCAATCTGTGGTTTCGACAGGATAACTCAAAAAATACGCCACGTATCGCGATGAAACTTTCAGGAGTTGTGGATATGCATGTTACACGGAAACCTATTGATTTTGGGGGTCATCCGCCAACAATGAACTGTTTAATTAGATGAAGTCTGTTGTCCTAACGCATTTTACCTTCGCCCATGACGTCAACAACCCATGACGTCGGGCCTAAGAACGCAGCGTCACCACGACGTCGAGCATGACGCTGCAGCGTCACTCGCCGCAGCGGGGTTTTCGCTGACGTCATCTCATCTCGGATCAAACTGTGACGCCACGCACACCACGTTTCAGGTCCTCTGGCCAATCAGAGATCGAAATGAATTTGGTCCGGTGCCATGATGTAGGCCTACCCGTATTTCGCGAAATATGACACGCACATTTGTCTGAAATCAATAACATTTAAATGGTCATGACCCGACAAGTTTACCAATTGTGGAATTTAGTAGGCCTAACTTTGAAAACAATAACCCCCTGCTCTTGGCTGCCGCGAAACACACAATCGCACTGTAAAGCCATGTACATCTACATCATAAATGTAGGCCTACATTGTAAATGACGCATGTCCAGTCCCAATATCATCAGTTTCCATTGCCCTAACATATTTACAAAATTCATCAGTGAATTTTCAAAGGCGGTCTTCAAATTGACTCACAAGTCAATTTCTAGTTTATCCTCTTTTCGTTCAATATGAATTGATGTAGTGTTTTCAGCTCAGCTGACCAAAGGTTAGTGTTTTCAGCTCAGCTGACCAAAGGTCAGCTGTGCTAGTCAAATGAGTATTATAAAGTTGTTCAGAGTCAGTCCATCACTCCATCACTCCATCTGTCCAACTATGCCCGACGTTTTGTTACCGTAATAGCTAGAGACTCCAAATTTCGCCTGAAGGTAGCCCTGGGTGAACTCTCCTTGGAAACCAAAAATGTGCGCAATTTGGCCTATATTAAGCTCTCCAGACGCCATTTTGCGTAGAATGAAATATCGCAATATCTCAGTCCCTATGATAAATATATGTAGACAAAAACTGATGGGATAGATAGGTTGATATTTTCTACATTAGTTCAAATGAAAATTAGTGTCAGATTTGACCACCATGGGGCGCTATTCAGCTTAGATATACAAAAGAAAGCTATACAAATTTCCTCTGTGTACAAAGTCTGTCATTTGAAATGCAAATGAGCAAGCAAAGATGCAACGTTCTTATTGCCTTGTAACGATGTTAACACCTAAAGAAACATGTCTGACCTCTACGTTGGAGATTGCTCAGTACTGTGGAACGAAACGGCTGGCTGCGCAAGACTGCACACATCATTGGGGATTCCCCAAGGTGATTCCCAAAACCTCGATGCAGGATAATGCTATAATATGTGGTTCTATGGTTCTATACACTACGCACGCCTGTAAATGAGGTTGCACTATTTCGGCCGAACTGTGGAGTGAGTAGCGATGCGTACTGTGCAGCTTTAATCATCTCGGCATGCACAGCATAAAACATGACAATATCAAAATGATATAAAAAATGCATTTTGATTTTCATTTTCAACTCATGTCGTAATAAACAACCTTCTTGCCCAAGTATTTTGTGGCAAAAAGAGTGTGAATGCACCAACTTCGAGTCAAGAAATTCGGGATAAAGCATAAAAACATTATGGCTATCGTTCGAAACCAAGTTTTCTGTTACAGATGTTGAGTGTGTAGATCAGTGTACGTCCTCCACGATTGACAACTGAAACAGCGACCAGCCGTCCTGACTTATCGAACACGATGTTATCATGTACATGTTTCGCGAATTCCATGGTGTATACCTTTCTTGGCCAGGCCACAACAGATAGTGAACAGGACAACGATACCGAAAAAACAAGATTGAATCCCATGATTATGAGCAACTTATTCAGTTCCTCATCGTAATGGAACTGACTGAAATGGCCAACACCTTTCCTCTCCAATATTGTGCGCGGTTTGGTCTGCGTTTTACGGTTGAAATGAAAAACTACCAGCTTTTTTCTTCCACAAATCATCCCAACCGGCTCTTTGTTGTAAACAATTATACGTGATTGAGGGGAAAATCCGACATGATGTCTTTGTTTGATTCGTTTCCTCAAAAGCATAGACCATACCGTACATTCCAATTTCGACGTCGTATCATAAGGTCTGCGTTTTACAATATAATACACAATAAAAGTCATCGAACTTCCATATCGCGACAAAATTAGAACATAAACGTTTGGCCAGTCCAACAAAACCGAATCGGAAGCTTCTGGACTGATTAAATCCGTCACACGAAATACTACCTTCCCAACTAACGGATTCGCAATTTTTAGAATATCAACCAAGAGATGTTTTGAATATCCAGAAAAAAATCTCGAACGATGACGACCACATTTTAATAAGAGTATGTAACTCTTGTGTTCACCTTCTGCCACTTGTTTATAGTTGTGTCCATATTTTCTTGGTATTTTCCACACACGTCTATGAAGGTTACTCATGTTGTAAAATGTAAGATATGTGTATCTGCTAAATCCTTTCTTTCCACCAACAACAATGAGCAAGTCACGCCTTGAGAAATGCATTCGTTTCATTTTATGCCCTCGGAATGCATAGACCGTTGCTAAAGGTATGTTCGCTTTGATTTGCCGACATTCGAAGACATCCGAATAGGTGCACTAAAAAAATGGCGGGTACATGGGAACACTTGGAAGGAACTACCCTGTGATGGAAAGGGTCCAATTTGGCATGTTCGCTCTCTAGGTTTTGGAAAGAGATATAGGAAGCCGAGTGCTAAAATTCGATTCACTTTAGGTTAGCTGAACCAACCTTTTAAAATCTTCGGAATACTGCTTGTTCGGATGGCTATTGTATTACCATTTCAGGCCTGTGACCATGTGACTGAAAAAATAGGGAGTTTAAGAAATCAAACGATAAAACTTTACGAAAACGTTATTTTCTGTACCGAAAATGCAGTATATAATCTGGTGAACTTGCAGTGCGAAAAATAACGTTGTCGTAAAGTTAACGTTGATCGTTTGATTTCTTAAACTCCCTACTATTAAATGTCTGACGGAAAGGGAAATGTTGTCAGCAGGCATTACAGGGAAATTCAGAATAGATAAGATTTTCATACGCTCATTCCATTGTTATGTTCCATCTCATTCATTGTTCATTCACTTCCCAACCCACTTTCCAAAACAAGATAAACATGAAAGTGGTTGTTTCGGGCCAAGGGAAATTCTTATGCCCTGTTTTTTGGACCCAAATCTAGCAATACGAAATATAGAAGTTTTTCTGAACTTTTTTCTCACAATGTAAGGGCTTTCCAAGTGTTCCGAAATGTGTGACAGCAATTCACATATCATTGGACGACGCCACGCTTTATGCATAGAGAATTAACACGAGTCTTTCCGTAACGTAAGGTGCTGTCGATGTATCCCACGTTCGGTAAGCCATCGAAGACACATGCACCAAGATTTTTAAGCTAAATTTATACTGCAACTTGGAAATATACCGTAATTAAATAGTTCAAATTGCAACAGAATTCTATGAGTACAAGGGTGAAAATTAGGCTTTCATTAAATCGGAAGTTTATTACATGTAACGAGCGATTTACACGGAAAAAAAACTCGATGAGTCGGGAGAGTTACGTTTTGTCACGACGTCATCAAATCGTTATCCTAAAGCAGGAGTTTGCAAAACGTCCCTTTCATGCCAGTTCACTCATTCGATTCACAGCGGAGTTTAAGAGATGCCCTACTGAGAACATCTTGTGAGTGGCTTCTACAAACATAGACGACGCCAAGTAGTCTCCTCATCAGGCCCAATGTGTTTATAGGCTTAGTGGCTTTTTTATCATATATTATGTACAAGATACCCGATCGGTCTAAAAAGGGTCTAATGACAATTCGAGTGGTCTTGTCTTCCTTAAGGGAGTATATTGTTTGAAACTGGCGTGTGAGACCATTACCATAGCTATCAACTATATCGGCCAGTCGACATTCCCGTATTGACCAACAGTTCGTTATTAACACACGCTGGTTATGTTCATCCCAGACTGTATGGACGGGTTTCGTCCATAAATTGCCTTCCCATACACTGAAAGTCAGCTCCTCGAATGATTGGTAACGTTGTGAATACACCTCTTTGCGGAGGTAGGCAAAAACAGTCAAGGAATACGATGGCATTTCCATATAAAAATTCAAAAAGCTAGATTCGTTAGAAAAGCTAGATCCCTTAGAAATATGTCGTATATTGGTGACCAGTAGGTCGCCAGTGGGTGTTAACAGAAAAGATGGCCTGCTAAATGTACAATGAATTGACTTCCTTTTTATCAAAATGATGGAGTATATCGTCTTATTATGATGTATTACATGTATGTCGTAAAATGTGCACGAGTCATGTAAACGTGGATGACGACAAAATACAAAGGCGACCAGTTTCTGTATGTGTAAATTACAATTCGTATAACAATCGGCCGATTCTCCTGCTGATTTTGAGAACGTTAGACTACCTGATATCACACACTTGTTTACATCGAGTAACAAGTGGCGCTGTTTTGTAAAGCCTCGGTAATAAGTGATATCGGTGCTTTTAGCGATCCAGGTGAGGACGACATGACCGCCATGCTCACCAGATATGTATAAGCGCCAATGCTTTCGAAATGAAATGTGAACCTTTGATTTACAATGAAATTTTGTGTCCCATATATATATGTACGGCTTTCGACTGCCCCGGATGATTAGTTGATCCCCTAATGTAATGTACAGTTTTCGCTCTCCGTACGAGTCGACTGGATTATCGTAAAATATGACCCGTGGCCTTGATTGAATTTCATGCCGGCGACACCTGTTCATTTCGGTAAATGAGTCGACACGCAACTGGAACGGACATCAATGTGCTTTCCATTACCTCTCAACAACAAGGCCTTTCACGATCAAATTTTTCATCCAATTTTGGTCCAATTTTCTAGTTGGTGCGGTCCGTTGTTGAAAATTTTTTCGTGTCAACTTCTTTCTTTGCGCCATGGCTCCGTTTTAGCGGCGGGGTCGCTTGCTTGCTCCTTTTCAATGGCTTTACCTTAAAGCCGGTGAGAAAAGCGTCGCCGGTGTAGCAGTAAAGAATGTCCTGGTAGGACACTTCCATGTCATATTATAGGCGACTCGGACATTTTATCTGGACGAACAATTATCATACTTATCACAGTTAATTCTGTCCCCGTTAAAATTGTCCGCTTGACACGTAATGAACACGTAATGAACTAAAAAGGGATTCAGCTAGCCGCACAGACGAAACACAGTGGGCCTGGAAAGCTCAGCAACCTATCACCTAGAGCCATTTTCAGCCCTCCAGGCAAAAGTAGGCATTGTATAGACTTCAAACTTTGCATGAGTACAGATTCTGTCACTTGAATATTGGGAACAAAACGTTTTGAGTGGGGGTTGCTAAATAAGGGGCCAAATTGGCAAAAATAAGACCCTTTTTTTCAGGGTTTTGAGGGAACCCCCCCCCCTTTTCTAAGCCTGGGGGTTTTATTAGAATTTCCGAGTGATAGCTATCTTAGAAACATGTGTAGGACTCTGATTTTTCATATTTTGATGAAATTTGATGAAAGACAAAAAAAACGCTTAGTAGCCCTTTTCGAAGAAGGGTTTTCCCTCTTTATGAGAGACCCCCTGCAGTAACAAGGTAATTAACAATCCCAGAAGGAGCACGCAGCTAAAAGCCATAAATATTTCAAATTTGACAAAAATCGATCCAGTAGTAACGGAAATATGAAGGACTTTCAATTTCGATTGTCCGGAATTTTCAGTTTTTGACAGTTATTTTCAGTTACAGTTTGAATTTTGTGACATCAAAAACGTTTTTTCGTGAATATCTCCTCAACCATACAACCAAACAACTCCAAACGTTGGATTTTAGGACATTGTTGCCATATCAATGTTAATACATCATCAATAAGTCAATTAAACCAAGGGTTCACAAGAAAAAAGGGGGTCCTTTTTTCTGGAAAAGGGCGGCCCTCAATTTTAACTCCTTGATGGAAACTTTCCAAACTTTATGAATAACGATGCTTAAACATGTTTTAAGTTCATCTAAACATCTAAGTTATCCTTGTACCCTAAATTAGTTCATTGCAGGGGAGTTTGGTGCATGGCCCTGGAAAAAAGGTCCTATTTTTACGGTTTTGACCCCTGGCTCAGCAAGCCCCACTCATGATGCTTTGGCCCCAATATTCAAGTGACAGAATCTGTACTCATGCAAAGTTTGAAGTCTATACAATGCCTACTTTTGCCTGGAGGGCTGAAAATGGTTCTGGGTGATAGGTTGCTGAGCTTTCCAGGCCCACTGTGAAACCGCTCAACCGTTTGAACAGCAGCAGCTGTTAGATAATGAAATCACATGATTTGTTAAGACGATTTTATGCAATGGACGAAATCACTCCAAATCAGTGCAGCACCTGACGGGAGCAGAAGTCGAGCTGAACGATATCAGTGTTTACCATCGAAATGGTAAGAAGATGAATGGCAAACCCCAGCCGGTACTCTGTCGTTTTGTCTCTCGGGCCACAAGAGATGAAATTATGGCCAAAAAGAAGAACCTGAAAGGCACTAAGTACAACGAGGTTCAGATTTACCAACACCTTACCCAGTTAAGGAGCAAGTTGCTGCCAACCGTGAAGTTCGCCTACACCAACAACAGGAAAATCGTTGTCTGTCTCAAAGATCCAAAGAACCCAGAGAATAAGACTGGTTTGGAGAAAGTGTACATTGAGACCCCTATGGACCTCGTCAAGCATCCAATCATGAGGAGTCCGCTCTCGCGTACCTGCTGCAAAGATCGAACCGCGCTCAGAGTTCTGACAGCGGTAACAGGTATTAAGCCCCTGGACAAACAACCTCTGTTTCCGTGGAATCATGCTCTATTTTTAGCCAGATCCTCAGGCTGATGACTCACCTGTGGCAATGGTGATGTAACAGTAAACATGGTATTCCAGAAATAGGCTGGGGACTACTTTCCAGCCTATATAAATAGAAATACAGGTATCTGTATTGGATATGCAGAAAATTATGCTTGGAGATTATGTCCCGGGTTGAGTGGCATAATTTTACAGTAGTTTTAGCGCAGTGTGTCCCTTATGTGCTGGGAATGAAAGAAATCCCATATGAGTCACTGGGATTTGAGTCATTTGCTGACTCTTCAGAGTAGGACAGTACAAGGGAAAGCTTTTCTTAGAAGTAGCAAGTCGTTCTTGTAACTTCGATCGTGCATTGAAAATTATCAGCCTAAATGTCCGTGGGCTAAAAAAAATAAACTTAAATCGCCTGATTTTGTTGACTATGTCTTTGATACTGATATTGTCTGTCTTTCAGAAACCAAGCTCTCTATGTTGGACTCGGTAGAATTACCTGGTTTTAGTCTTCATTTGAACAATCGTCGTTGTAATATGCCATCTGGTGGTGTAGGATTTATCATATCAGACAAATTGAAAAACTCTGTGAGAGTAATATGTCCATCTTGTGATCATGTCATCTGGTGTGTAATTGATAAATCTGTTTTGTCATCTGAAAATAATATTTTGCTTGGCAGTGTGTATATTCCTCCAAAAAGGTCTAAGTACTCTGATATTGAGATGTTTAATACCAATGAGGAAGAAATTATTGATTTGAGCTCAAAATTTAATTGTGATGGTCACATACTACTAGCAGGTGATTTTAATGCACATTTTGATTTAATGTCTGATGTTTTTCTCTTGATGATGTGCGTTCATTCCAGCCTGAAATTGATAATCATGTGGCCAGTTTAATCAGTGATTCTTACATTTTGTCTGATATACAGATTAAAAGGTTCCAGAGGAGAAATCTCCTCACAACAAGTTTGGCCATAGAATCATTGAAATGTGTAAAAGTTTGGGCATTCTCATTTTGAATGGTCCGGTTGGTCAAGACCGCCTAAAGGCTAGTGTTACTTGTAATCAGAGTGTTGACGACTTACTTATAACCTCGCCCAATTTATTCGGTACGGTAAAAGAATTTTATGTGGATTGTTTTAACCCTTTACTGTGTCAGATAAGCACTCTCCGGTGTGTCTTCTTTTCAATTCAGAGTGATGTTTTGGTAATTCTGAGCCGGTCCCTTCAGGGGAAGAAGCTGTGAAGTCAGACCCTGGCCCTTCAGATACGAAAATTCCAAGATGGAAAGAAGAAAAGGCAGCCAATTTTAGCAAGAATTTGGATGAAAATGTGATCAATGGCATTGAAGAAAACTTGGTTGATTTATTGGACAATGGTAATGTAGTAGCAGTGATATTGAAAGTGTGTTAGAGAAAATTTGAAGTGCTAGATTTTGATTTGAATGATGATAATGATGTATTGAACAGAGATATTGAGGTGTCAGAAATAAGAAAAGCCATACATAAGTTGAAGAATGGGAAGGCCACTGGTCTGGATGGTATCTCTAATGAGCAAATCAACGCCTATGAGGAGTTTATGTTAGGGATATATTGTAAGCTCTTTAATTTGATTTTAGAAACAGGTGTTTTCCCATCTTTGTGGACTACATGTGTGATTCAAGCCTTGTACAAGAACAAAGGGGATCCAGGAGATCCGGATAATTATCAAGGAATAACTTTGTTCAGTTGCTTGGGAAACGTTTTCACCACAGTTCTTAATGATCGCCTTGGTATATACAGTGACTCCCAGAACCTGATTAAAGAAGAACAAGCCGGTTTCAGGCAGGGATATTCTACTCTTGATTACGTGTTCACTTTAAACTGTCACTTAGACATCTGTCTCTCCAAAGGTCAGAAATTATATTGTTGGTTCGTAGATTATCGCAAAGCCTTCGAATCAATTTGGAGAATTGGCTTATGGAAGAAACTTCTCAACTCCAATATCAACGGTCGCATCATTAAAGTAATTTTTAACTTGTACGAAAATGCAAAATCATGCCTGAAAGGTGACTCTGGTAATACTGACCATTTTCCTGCCACGTTGGTGTGCGTCAAGGAGAAAATCTCTCACTATTCTTATTTGCTTGTCTAATTTCTTACAAGAAAATTGTTGTGAAGGGCTCAAACATCTACATCTATTCAGTACTTGTGATTTTGTCCGAAATATTGATTTTCAATTAAGGTTTGTCCTACTGTATGCAGATGATACCATTTTGCTGCCAGACTCTGTTGATATTCAACCCTAAAAAATGAAAGCAAATGGGGTGTGGTATTTTATACAAAATTGTCCAGGATTTGAACAGAAATAATTATTTGAATTCCAAATGGTGTAACTGTGTAAAAGACTGCATTAACTCTTGTGGTCTAGGTTTCTTAATATGGTCAGACCAAATGCCAGTAAACGATTTATGGTTGAAGAAAAGAATCAAACATGCCCTTGAAGATCAGTCCAGCAAAACATTTCACATGAGATACAAAATCATCCTAAAGGTGTAAGTTACAGATTGTTCTGCTCAGATGATATATTTACACAGGGAAATGACGTACATCTGGCGGACGTATGGCGTATATACGGCATACGTCCGCCAGTCCTGGTTGCGTATATATACCGTATATAAAAGTAGCTCGATTCAATTTGTATGTACGTCGTCGTATGTACGCGGGATATATGGCGTATGCCGTACGTATGCCATACGTACGGCATATACTCGGCGGACATATTTTTCCGTAGGTAAGCCATACGTACACCAGACGTCCAGAGGATGATCCATTGTACTATACGGCGGATATAAAAGTAGCTGTACGTCCGCCGTATGTACGTCATTTTGCCTGTGTACGATTGAAAATTATCTCGTCAAGTTACCAGAATCCTTGTCAGCACCACTGTTGTTGTTTAGAACGGGAAACAGTAAATTACAGTAAAAGTCAGAAACAGAAACATGGACACAGGCCATGAACATCTCTGTAATCTATGTAATAATCAATCCATTGGTGATGAATTCCACTATCTGTTAGAATAGTAATTTAGCCCCACAGCACCCCGGTTGGTTCTTCGCGGCACCACTAGGTGCCGCTGAAGGTCAGATTCTGTTATGCAAATAAACGAGTCTAAGCGTACCACTAGTGTTTTTATGTGCTGTGGGGTGTACATGGATATTTGAAAAAATGTACTCACTTTCAAGATTCACGTTTAAACCTTTTAGGGAGATATTTTTGTCAACACCAAAACATTCTGAAATTCACGTCTGCAGTATGTGTCCGCCAACATTTAAGAAGGCCAGACAACTTGCTTACTTTTGTAAATTAATTGTTAATACTTTAAGGACTAACCCTTTCCTCGAGTTGTTACGCTGTTTTGTTCCCATTATGTTACCAGGTTTACTGCATGTACTGCACATGCCACCACTCTGTACCTTTGTATTATTTGTAAAGATACACTCATGACGTCCCGCACGTCATTTCTGAACGCCATGTGGTGGTTTCAGTGATCATGACGTCGTGAAACAATTTGATTTTTTTTCGTCTCACCTCAAGACATCACGAAATGACGAGCGGGACGCTATGGCGCTGGCCCGTCAGGTGCTGCACTCTTTTGGAGTGATTGAGTCTATTGGTTGAGGTGGCTTGAACAATGGAAAGAATCCTCGCAAAATGTCATCGTAGGCTGTCCCAACGGCTGCGACCAGCTCCTCCAACCATCAATCAAAAACCGCCAGCAAAAATCGTTTATTTTCTCCCGCGGTTCGTGCCGCGGTTGGAAATTGGTTTTATAGAAAACCGAGTATCGTGGCAAATATTTCCGGTACGGCACTTTCTCTTCAATCAGTTGTCTGTCTAGACTGGTTTCCTTCATCGCCGCTGCACTCCCGCGGCGTTACTGTCTGTTCAACAATGAAGACAGGCACTGACCACCATTTCGGCTTGCCATTA
Source organism: Notospermus geniculatus (assembly GCA_002633025.1). Classification (NCBI taxonomy): domain Eukaryota; kingdom Metazoa; phylum Nemertea; class Pilidiophora; order Heteronemertea; family Lineidae; genus Notospermus; species Notospermus geniculatus. The sequence goes on from NMRB01001500.1 coordinate 27,673, forward strand.
TAATGTGATGGCGCTCCATTGCGATCAGAATACCATTGGCATATTCCTTGGGTATAATTATATTTTTCTCCGGCCACCCAGAAATGGCCACCCTATATTTACTCTAAGATCGGTGGCCAATATTCATTGTTTAATGGACTGCACAATTTTGCATCATTGCGATTAACTAATAATTGGCTCAATAATTTTACTCTGATGAATCCAGCACATGGTGATATCGCATCTTTGATCAAAGACTGCCACATACTCGAATGATTTTCAAAATTTTGTGCGAGTATTGTGCAGGAGGTGTTCAGCGTCAGGATATCTTGGTCCTGTTGGTTTCTGACAGGTGTAGATGATGAGACGGAGACCTACCCTAGAACCAACTCCAGTCTTGGCCTAAGGCAAGCTCAGCGGCTCAAAACACTACCATGCAGTAATAATGGAGTTTGGAAGTCAGTAAAGAAGCCATCCTGCACTTAACAGTCCGATTATTTGGTAGGATTTTGTTGCTCTCACATTATGTGCAAATGGATCGGCTGGTCATTGTTTTCGGAAGAAGATGCTCGCAGTCGTTTGAGACAATCTAACCCAGAATTGACTAGAATGGCTGCACAAGCCCGCATTGCCAAGGACACATCGACAATGAGTGGTGTATCCTGCCTAATTCCTTGACCAGCCTCTTTTGCATGGTGTCATGGGATTTTGGTGGAAGACTGATGGAGACGAATAGGCTACCTCCGTCGTCGATGCAAATGAAACCTGAGAAAAATTCTTACAACGAGAGATAATATAAAATCAAGACATACTTACTGTGATTTCACGACCATAGCATTTTGCACCAGGCTCTAAACGTATATCATTCATACATCCTTTGAAGATCTTGCTGAGTTGGCAGAGTTGCGATGATTTTGCCAAACAGAACGAAGCACATTGTGTGTTTATCATGCAGAAGGTGGCGCATCCCAGCCACGATCTCGGTGTCTGGGTGAACCCAAGATTAGGATACATAGGAATCATGGCGACCTTCACGATAAACTCCACATATCTGGCAGATTTGATTTCCCGGGTTCTGCTATAATTCTCATCATCCATCATGACTGTCTGCAAGCTGGCGAGATATCGACAGAAAGGATATGCTGGGTCATCTGAGCGGGGCGTGAATTTGGAAATAAAACAAAAAGATTGTTCAGGGGCGTATTGATTGAAGTTCTTACATAGAATTTCAAAACGTTTTGATCCTGGACCAAAAGCCACTCGTCGGAAAAGCTCTTTTTAATTCATTCACAGGCCCCTGGACTATGAGATCTAGTCAGTAGAGTATTCCTTGTAAAATTGTCAGAAAGTGAGCAATGGCCAAATCTATGCTATACTATACACTAAATGAAAATGTCCATGGACCATGTGCTCACCTGGTTGGAGATGATAGTGTTGTGACAGATGAAGGTACATATCAGTCATGAGCAATCTGGGTCAAGTCATTCCCGAAATACAGGACTTTGATGATTTTTGGATTATGCCACCTGGCGGCAATATTGGATGTCACATCAGGCCAAAACTTCACATGCACATAAAGGTCATCTAGATGGAGCCAAGTATCGAATTTGAGCAGCCCAGGTCAAGCCGTTCCTGAGTTATAGCACTTTGACGATTTCCGGGTTATGCCACCTGGCGGCCATATTGGAAGTCAAATCAGGCTGAAATTTGACGTGCACGTAAAGGTCATCGAGAGGGAGGTACATAACATGTTTGAGCAATCTAGGTCAAGCCGTTCCTGAGTTATAGCACTTAGATGATTTTCAGGTTCTGCCACCTGGCGGCCATATTGGAAGTCAAATCAGGCTGTAATTTGACGTGCACGTAAAGGTCATCGAGAGGGAGGTACATAACATGTTTGAGCAATCTAGGTCAAGCCGTTCCTGAGTTATAGCACTTAGATGATTTTCAGGTTATGCCACCAAGATGCCATACTGGATGTTTGTAATTTGTGGAATATTTTTGATTACAATATTGACCAATCAGAAGCGAGCAACTGCCGACTGAGGTTTAATTTCCCGCTTTTCCTACGACTTTCGGTTTTGTTTTGCACTGAATTGCTTGACGATTTTTAGCTCACCGGGTGTGAGCTCTTACGATGGTGCAGCGTCCGTAATCGTCGTCGTCGTCCGTTAGCAGGGCACGTTTCGTAACCGCTGGAGCTACTGATCTGAAACTTGGTACATATATGCCCCTAGGTCACATGACCTATGGCACCGCGGCTTAAAGCCTAGTTCATACTTCGATGCAGGACCATCGGCGTCCGACGCGCCATCAAATCTAGCCGCCGACTTGGCGGAATTGATTCATAGTCCAGCGTACTTTTAGCGACGGCGACCCGTTATGAAATGACTCAAGTATAGCCTCGGGATCGTACGCTGACAAAATCGTACGACGTGGTCGGCGTCGAACGTAAGATCGCGGGTCGGTCGCCGGCGATGGTCGTATGAATTAAGCCCAGTTTATACTTTGACGCACGACCATCGCCGGCGACCGACACGCAGTCTTGCGTTCGACACCGACCCTGTCGTGCGATTTGGTCGGCGTCCGATCGTGAGCTGTAATTACTTGAGTCACTTCATAACGGGTCGCCGTCGCTTAAGTACGCTGGACTATGAATCAATTCCGCGAAGTCAGCGTCCAGATTTGATCGCGCGTCGGACGCCGATGGTCTTGCGTCGAAGTATAAACTAGGCTTTAGGCTTGAGCCTAGTTCATACGTCGACATAACCCTACTTCATTTTGTCGGCGTCCATATTTTGATCACACGTCGGACGCCGATGGTCGTGCGTTGAAGTATGAACTAGGCTTTAGCCTACTGTCTAAAGCCTAATTTATACTTCGACGCACGACCATCGCCGGCGACCGACGCACGATCTTGCGTTCAACGCCGACCCTGTTGTGCGATTTGGTCGGCGTCCGATCGCGAGGCTGTAATTACTTGAGTCATTTCATAACGGGTCGCCGTCACTAAAGTACGCTGGACTATGAATCAATTCCGCAAATTCGGCTTCTAGGTTTGATCGTGCGATGGACGCCGATGATCTTGCGTCGAAGTATAAACTAGCCGTTATGCGACGGACGTGAAGAGCCGGTGTGACAGGAATCAGCGTCCGAGGAATGCAGGTTCGCTAAACAATAGCCCGCTATTGTCTTTCTAGCCAAAAATTCTAATCCCTTGCTGAACAATAGGACCGGACTTTAATCACAGGGGACTTGGATACCCTTTCACACAGGGAATGTTTGTCGTTATCTAATGGTATAACTACAAGAATGTTTGAATAGGTTAGAACTCTTTTGCAGTGATTGGGGACTGTCTGTAAACTTAGCCAAGTCAAAATGTTTGATTTTCAATAAGCCTGGGAAAAAGGTGAAATGTACATTTATGTACAAAGTGTAGGAGATGGAACAAAGCCCAAAAATGTACAAAGTGTAGGAGATGGAACAAAGCCCAAAAAAGCTCTCTACAAACTTTATAATTGTTTTGGCAATGAGTTGCCGAAGGGTACAACATCACTTCATATTTTTCATCATACTATTGTTCCAATTCTGCTTTATGGAAGTGAAATTTGGGGCTGCGTGAATACGAAAGGAAGAAAGGCACAGCGTAACTTGGAGTTTACTCTGGAGTCTTTATTTGATGATTTACCAGCAGATAACATCAACATGAAATTCTGCAAACGGTTGCTAAGAGTCCATAAGAAAGCCTCAAATTTCGCAGTCCTGGGAGAAATGGGCCGTTATCCCTTGTATATACGGATAATCCGGCAGGCACTCAAATTTTGGTATAGAGTCGCTATGATTCACATGAATAATAAGTCCTCTACAGAAATCAATTCTCCCCTACTTGCAAGGGCCTATGTAGTCTCGGACATGGTGGGTGCAAGCAGTGGTGTCGCATCTTATTGCTCCTCTGCAAAGTTTACACCCTGATCTTACTAATTTAAACTCACTTGAATCACTGGTTGTCAAAAAATTGCAACTCAGATTTAGGAAGAGGTGGTTCAATACAATTTCGGGCGTGAACAGCACTGGAGGAAATAAACTTAGAACATATGCAAAAATTAAATATATATTCACAAAGGAAGGTTACCTTGATGAGGTTAAAAACCCTACTGAGAGGTCAATGTTGACAAAATTGAGAATTAGTGCTCGAAATCGAGCGAGGGAGATACAGAAATGTACTGTTAGAAGACAGGCTGTGCCCTCATTGTAAGCTTCGAAAGGTCGAATCAGAATGCCATTTTTTGCTTAAATGCCCAAAATATGAGGCCGACCGAAAAGTATTTTATCAAAAATGTTTTTTCTTTATTCCAAAAAATTATTTTGACCTCTCGGTGGAAGACTAACTTATCTGGTTGCTTTCTCAAGAAACTCCAGAACTAAATCGCCACCTGGCAAATTTTACGTATTCTGCTTTTCAATTAAGAGGAGCATGAGATGGGACACCCCTGCTGCAAATTCCCTCTTCTATCTCATGATTGTTTTACCATTATTTTATTATTTTTGCCCTGTGTATACAGGTGTATTTTGTTTTTATTCTGTACCTATCTAAAAAAATTGTGTCCTTGCCTTTCGGGGCCACTTTCTTTTATGTTAATAAATTGTATTCTATTCCGTCCTGTTTCTGTCAGCTGGCTCGTTGGCCGAGTGGATAGAGTGGTGGATTACAAACCAGAAGGTCGACGGCTCGATTCCCGTCTATAAGTATAAATGAGTACTTTTTTTTTCTTTGAGTAGTGTGAGAGGTATACGGATATGTTCACAGCTCTGTTGCCTGAAGACAAATAAGGTGGCGCCCTCCTGGCATTGTGGGGTATATCGTGTTCTGAGCCTTCGTTTGAGGTGTCTGCAGGGCGTTTGCAATTCTCTTGCTCGTCGCATAGGGGCTTTTTGTGCAGAGAGGTCAGCTTTAAGATAAGAATTTTTATGAATACCGGTCCAGGGGCCGACTTCATAAAGTGACTTTAAGCTAATGGTACCTTTAACTAAATGGAAAATGAATTAAAGTTAACGGTACCATTAGCTTGAAGTCACTTTATGAAACCGGCCCCAGGTCAAGATGTACCGCCTGCGATACATCCTGGCAAGTGCAAGTGGCAAGAGCAGTATTCATTAAATTGTACATAAACTACGAAAGC
>NMRB01001500.1:38003-83170 GCA_002633025.1 Notospermus geniculatus
AGGTCAAATGAGTGTTTGTTTTTCGGAGGTCCTTGGTCCGTTTGGGATGAAACTTGATAAATGTATGCAGGTGAACCTCTGGATAGCAGACAAAGGTCGAACTGGGCAAAGATCAAGATCAAAGGTCAAATGTACCAGATAGCCTCTGCCCCCCATTTACGCCCCAGTGCGGCCGGTAGGCCTATACGGCATCTACAACTCATCAAAAAGTGCTCATTTCGACAATGTGCTCGCCCAACTTTGTGCCCCCTCCACGGATACTTTTGACTAGTTTAACTAGAAGACGGATAAAAATTGCAAGGAGAATGTCAGGTATGACAACTCATTTCTGACAGTTTCACGATTCTGGTCCTTCAGCTGACCCAGCAAGCCTCGTACAAGACATGGAACAAATTTCTCCAACTGTTGATCGAATACTTGGTGTCTATAACCATCACGGTCCTGAATGCTGTCCTGCCGCCCGTGTTCACAAGGGTGGTGAAATGGGAGGATTATACCCCTGACTTCGCCGTGAAGCTAACTCTTGTAAGGTAAGAAGTGTGGCTAAAGATTGTCCTAATCCCCTATTCCCCCCTCCCGGGGGAAGCCTCATTCGCACTAAGACTTGAACATTGGCGACCAAAATAATGCTCGGGGCCAAAGCGCACGGGACCAGTATAGACACACTTGGATTCCAAGGAACCAAAATAGACGCGATGCGCCTACTTACTACGTCGGGTTCACTGCTACTTGCATCTATTTTCCAGGCGCGTCTTCCTTCGATTGGCGTCGCTAGCAGTCCTCGTCGGCACCTTGTATGTTCAGATAGCCTGTGACGGAAAAGACAGCTGCAATTCAGGAGGTACTGGGGATGCATGTGCAACAACTCTGGTGTGTACCATCATCTGCACGTTTACTCAAATGTCTAGGGTATCAAAAAGTGGATGCTCATTGCAGTGTTAGTTCACTCGTCGACTTGCTTTTCAGTAAGTTCGTCAGGTGACCAATATAAACCAATGATGGCTACAAGTCGCCTGAGAGTGGAACGTTTATCGGCTGGCTTCTTGATGTCGTCGGTTGACTAAAGCATGTCGCACACTAGCGATTTTTTGAGCAATTTTCGAGGCGACCGGCCTTACGACCACAGCAGCGACTGAACATATTTTTAGTTTTTTTTAAGTTTTTGTTGATTCGTTTGCGACAAATGCTTCATTGGAAGATCAGTGATGTCGTGGATGACATCACTGATCGACCTCAAAGGTAATTATCGCATGCGACGTAGTAGTCGCATCTGTAGTCGCCCCTATTTCAGTCGCTCGTGTGCCCCATGCTTTACTGCGGGAAAACCTTTTTACGAATCGTGTTCTTGTCGCTTACGTTTGCATTGTCGGCGACAAAAAGTTGGTCAGATTCGAAATTTGCGAAAGATCCGACGACGGTTATCAGACGATGTCGTGTGATGTATCACCTGCGATCGTAGACCATTAACCAATTCGTTTCCAATCTATTGCAGTGTTGGGAAACGTACGTCGGGCAAAACTTTTACAAGCTGGTTATCCTTGATTTCATCGTCGTGGTATCCATGATAATACTCGTTGAGTTTCCAAGGAGGTAAGTGAAATCTGACATCAACTTTGAAAGGGCTACAGGCCTTGATTCTTGTTGTTTATGAACTCTGTTTACATTCTAGTCTCTGTCAGGCCGTTCGGGGAGATCCTTCGGTAATAGGGAGTTTTGGCAAAGCCCCCGAAACGCCAACGCGAACGCCAAACCCATTGTTCGGTGCCACGAATAGACGTTCGCGTTGGCGTCTCGGGGGCTTGCGAAAACTCTATAATATGGCTTGTCATGCTATACGCGCCGGTCACCCATCCAAGGACGGACCGCGGTCATGAGTTATGTGATTGGGCATAAAGCACGATAAATGGGGATCATAGCCACGATAGAGGGCAGCACCCCAAAACGAGATCATATACATGTACAATGGACGCCTTTGTTTGATTATGCATGCTAAGGCATTTTATTATACATAGCTCTATTTCAAATCATATGTATAAAATTTGCACAAATGAATGTGTGTATGGAGATGGGTGACATTCTCTTTTGTAAAATGATGTTTCGAGAGAATATCTTCTCTACTTAATTTGAATAAATGCATGTTCAGATGTGCGGTAGCCTCACCCTGGACACAAGAGCAACATGTATCATAATATGACGCCACGTTGGATTTCTATTCCTTCAGTTGGACGATCTCTTATCAGTCAATTTCACTAATGAAGGAGGATCGAAACAAACTCACGGACCGATATCGACATTGATCTCAAACATTTCGACAATACGTTCTGAACGGAGTCACAGCAGTTTGGGCAGATAATCACAATGGTGTTCACGACAGACCGTCTTTCGCCGATTAAGAAGCAAATCATTGGGTTTTCTCTCGGACTACTGACAGCGTTATTCCTTGCTTTTAGTTCACTTTTATTCCAAATCCAGAGCGGAATGAGCCCATTCGAATCCATGTTCCTACAGGAGACCGTCATCCTTGTTTTATCCGGTACACACGTTCTGTACCATAAGAAGCCGTTCATGGTCGTACGTAATGGATACGTATGGGTGACGGCAGTGCTAAATACGACCAGCAACTTCCTTCTTTACCTGTCCGTAAAGAACATGGCGATTGGCGATGCCCTGGCTGTCTATTTCTCAAAACCTGTTCTCGTTGGTATATTGGCTTGGCTAATTCTGAAGGAACCCTATGACGTAATAGATGCATTAATCACTTTCGTTCTCGTTGGAGGAATCCTCTTCGTGGTGCAGCCGACGTTCCTTAAGAATCTCCTCTTATCTCAATCCCTCAATTCTACCAAGAGCTCACCCTCGCAGATTGGAAGGAACCACGAAACTTGGCATCAAAATATCTCAATTGTGCGAAATTCTTCGACGAGCAGTGGATCTCATACAACTGACTTAATGTGTCTTTTCGCAACTCTGGCCAAATGCAAGCAAGCGGTAGTAGGAGACAGTAAATCGCTGGAAGACATCGGAAATGACACAAAAATCATGTCGAGTGATCAGTCCGACTTCAGTTCTCACGTCAATCTTACATCGCTCGCTAGTAACGGCAGTGCGGATGGAACATTGCAGGTGCATCTACCCAGAATGGTTGCCGTACTTTTTTCGGTGGGTGCCGCCATTTGCTGCACGTCGCTCTACATTCTCATGCGAAAGGTTCAGGACGTGTTCCACAGTACGATAATATTCCAGTTTTCATTTGTGCAGTGGGTCGCTTCGGCGATTTTTACCACCATTTTCGGCATGTGGTCTCTACCTTGGGATTGGATGACTTGGTTAGAACAGCTAGGGATTACACTGACGATGTTTCTCGCTCGCGCTGGCATGATAGGAGCGTTACAACTTAACGAAGCGACTTTGGTGGCCATTGCAAATGCAGCCGAAATCCCCGTGTCTTATATTCTACAGATAACTATTCTAAAACAACTGCCGAATATATTGGGCACTGCAGGAGCGATAGTTGTGACAGTTTGTGTTTTTGCCGTTGGTTTGAAGAAATACTTTTCAGAACGAAAAAAAATAGTTAACGAGGAACAAAAGCCAATACTGGACGAAGAAAGATAATTGTGAAAAAAGCATAAGGGCTCGGATCCTGCTGGTATGCATACCATGAGGGCGGGTGACCGTACATGTAAACCAACGCCCTACGTCACATGGAAAAAAACTGGCCAAAATTGTGTTTCACCCACCATTTCTTTGAAAATGAATCGGCAGTAACTCGCTGTATATCGCTTGTTTAACGAATGGCCCTGAAATAGGTTTCTAGATAAAGTAATCATTCTCAAAACGAAGTACGTCTCCCTCTTACTCTTTTTTGTCCGTCATTGCTGCTCACACAACCTGCTCCTGACAACAACTGCCATTGGTCATGGAGGTATTATAGGAAATGGGAGAGATTCAAGATCATAAAGCCATGCTGCCGTGAGATGTGGGCCATGTTATTCTCATCAAGGACGGTCGTATATCGTCGCCGAAGTGTACCGTGCGACTTCGAAAGTAAAACATGTGTTTTACTTGTTATGCAGATACTGGCCTACACAGCTGGTTGGGGCAGAAAACATTGCGAAACAAGTGCAGCATTTATAATTGGCCAATGTCATAGAATCTATCACCTCCCAATATAAGATGCCCCCTTACAACACATTTAGGATCAAGCCATTCAATTGGACTCATTTTCAATTTTGCTTTGCTTGCATATTTTAGGTTAATTGTAACCAAGTGTAGCTGTAAATTGGCAAAGATCGTTGGACAACAAGAATTTGATCTTCCTAAGAATGTCCTTGACCTTGTCTATTCCCAGTCCCTCTATTGGTAAGTCAAAACACGGAGCTTTTGACCTTGACCTTCATCTTATTACATTCAGTCTTATTGACCTTGATCTTTAATCTTATTGACCTTGACCTTTAATCTTATCGACCTTGACCTTCAATCTTATTAAATCTTCTGGTCTTCTAGCCATCTACGTAGAACATATCCATCGTAGACATGAATTTGCAGCGTGCTGCCAGTTCAGTTTCCATAACAGGCGCTGCATTATCTTTATTCCAGGGTCGGCTTCTTCTTTTCACCTCTTATCCCAGGGATGGCCGTGGTGAAGACCTTCCTAGTCTTTTATTTGAAAAAGGTAAGGAAAGGATGTTCACCAAAGTGAAGTTCGTCGATTTAGCCTCAACATGCATGGCTTGAGACAGCATGTATCAACGAAGTTTCTTGGTGTTGTAGAAGTGGTTAGGGATAAATTCCGTTCTCGCTGTTGTCGAGAAGAGTCCACAGAAACATGTACCGTCAGAAAAATATGCGGGTTTCTGCCATCCGATATTGCGATTCCCTGTAGCTTTATCTTACACTACACCAAAGATATTACGTTACACATATACAATGTATACGTCTTCTGAAACGGAAATCCAGCGTGGCGTTCCCCATTCGCCCGGTTCTGTTCCTTAACGGTGCTAGCGAGAGAAGCTACCATCACATATTGTATTACCTCAGATATGTGCTCGGCCGTCTCTTGGGAGCATTGCTTACACCATGAACAGCGATAGTTTGATCAACAGTTCTCTTGCTAGCATTGCTTACACCATGAACAGCGATAGTTTGATCAACCCTGTGACAGTTAGGTTGTTTCTTTTTTAAACCAGGGAGAGTTTCCCGGTTCCTTTTACCTTTTCATGTTGCCTTTCAGCTGACTTGCCTATATAACTACATTCCTGCGGAGAAACCATACAAGACATCCCGGTCAAACACTTTCTTTATGATAGTCTTAATAGTTGCTTACATCATTTGTGTTTTCCCTGTCGGATATTCTATAGCAAGGTGGGTGAAAAGCTGGTTATGTCTTAGAACTATCGGTGAGAGATCAGACAGAAGTTACAGCAGAACATTTACGCCACTTGCTTACCATCGGGGTGGGCATCTAGACCAAGGCTTCCACTACAACACTGGAATCGGTAAAGACGCATTGCCCAGAAGTTTTTCGATGAGTTTCCGCCGGTAGTTAGCCTTGGAGGCGCTGAGTTTGCCTAGGCATATCTTTGGTCGCTTTTGCACTGGATTGATGAAGAGTGTTGGTTTTCTTCAAGAGGTCCCTCTAGGGCAACGTCAGTCAACATGTAGGAAGGGGACTCTGCGTCGCAGCTGATCGTCTGTGCATAACTTCTCATTGCTATCGAAACGTCATCTGTCAGTAGATTTCTACGCAGACCAACCTGCAACACCTCACGGATGGTGTCCTACACTTTTAAGTCCTCTGCTGCCTTGTTTCCTAACATTTCTTTATAATTCCAGCTTGAATCCTTCACGCGGATGCGGCCCCTTTCGTATCTACCAGCACATGCACGACATTCTGAATATTACCATCAACAACTGGCCTTCTGGAGCGAGAGCTACGGTCAACTTGATCACCTCCACTGGATTCCTCATTCCTATCGTCATCATTGTGGCGTAAGTGATGATTTCTTTAAGCCTGCCGCACACTGGAGCTATCTGCTGAGCAAAAAGTCATTCGCGACCGTTTGCTCAGCAGATAGCTCGCGTGTGCGCGTATTTTTCGGTGCGGAAAGGCAGAAAACACACCGAAAATACGCGCACACACGAGCTATCTGCTGAGCAAACGGTCTCGAATGACTTTTTGCTCAGCAGATAGCTCCAGTGTGCGGCAGGCTTTACAGACCGTTCTTCCCATTCGGCCTTCGGTATCACACATAATTTCAATGACGGTGTGCAGACTGTATGACATCTTCACTTCATGATTTGACATCGTCCGCTCCTCCTGCATCTGGACTCCGCTTCTCTTCCAGTTTGGTCCTGTATTACTACGTTGTAATGGTTGATGCATACAAGATCAGGAACAGACTACTCACAGACCAAGTGGCTCTGGTAAGTTAGGCCTACCTGCGACGTGATTTAAGTTTTGGCAGATCTCATCATCAGCCAGTAGAACTAACTCCCACGTCGACACCAACATGAACTATGGAGGGACCATGGGGTTCATCATGAACAAAATCCACGCATGCTGTAAGGGGCACAGGGGGTATCCTCTCAGAACAGGGTCATTCAGATGCATCTCCTAGATCACACGTCCTCTGAGGGAAAGTACAGCTAAGCGAAATGACCTGAGTCCAAGGATGATGGTGGGGGATGGCAACATAGTCGTTAACAAAGGAAAACCATGGCTTCAACGATCAGACTATGGCCTGAAGGGAAGATCATTCTTGCCTGGCTGCCAACACGACGTTTACAAGAAAACATCAAGCTTGTAAGACTTGTATCTACACTGTATTTTTTTCAGGAAGGAAAGGATAAACAATTTCTCCTCTCTCGTATTTCGGATATGACTGGTCAAAAAGGACCAAAGAAGATGCAGACCCTTGCAGCAGCCATGGCTGACGCAGCAGACAAACGTTCAACCAACATCTCGTCGAAGGAACCAGTGTCAGATGATATCAGTAGGAGTGGGAAGGCAACACAGTCATTACCGCCGAACACTGTTGACGTCTTTGATTGATGAAGTGGTTTTATGAATTCTCAAAGCGTCCATGAAGCTGATCCACTCCATACAAGTCAGCACGTCGGACAGAATATGGCCCCTTGAGTGAACAGACCATAGAGCGTCGTCAGGCGGCGTAGCGAACAGTGCACTAGGAAGAACGTATGGAAATAAATGTACAGCTGTTGGCATTTCACAGTTGATGACTGCGGTTTTAGGCTTCAATAGCACTTCAAAGTACGTGACACGCTCCGAAATACACAAAAAACGAGCGTTGACGACACTGAGAATATGCCGACTGTTAGAAACAGTACGGCCGACAGTACTGGGATGGGACAAGATTGACTATATAACAACGATTTGATTGGTCTTTTGCCCGGACACACACCAATGACAAAGAACCCAACAAATTTGCGTTTTTCTTTGCTATTGTTTTCTCCAAGCATGAATTGCCTTCTTTCTTTTTGTATTATCTGTGATAGAATAATGCGGCTTCCACGTAAAACTGACTGACTGNCGCGCGATCGAAGAGTGAATCGGGCAAAACCGGTATGAAAATAATGGTCACTACGTGAACCAATAAATGTACAGCTGTTGGCATTTCACAGTTGATGACTGCGGTTTTAGGCTTCAGTAGCACTTCAAAGTACGTGACACGCTCCGAAATACACAAAAAACGAGCGTTGACGACACTGAGAATATGCCGACTGTTAGAAACAGTACGGCCGACAGTACTGGGATGGGACAAGATTGACTATATAACAACGATTTGATTGGTCTTTTGCCCGGACACACACCAATGACAAAGAACCCAACAAATTTGCGTTTTTCTTTGCTATTGTTTTCTCTAAGCATGAATTGCCTTCTTTCTTTTTGTATTATCTGTGATAGAATAATGCGGCTTCCACGTAAAACTGACTGACTGTTCTTTGGACGAGATATCTGATCTTTTCTGACAAAAAATCACCCTTACCTCTTTATGGGACCAGGGAGGTTTTACCTGTATTATGATACCTCCCTGATAGAACATTCAGCACGTATAGTAAGCTGACTCTATCTTTTAGTAGATGCTTTTTCCCACCTTTCATTTGGTGCAGCACAGTGCATTGATGTACAGCAAATGGACTGGTTGTAGAATCACGCAGTGACATTACATGTATTGTAATCCATGCTGACCTTTGTGTGCAACTGATATTTTAGACGCCAGCCTGCATGAGCTGCTGACGGACGCCTTGTGTAGAGTTTCTCCGCACAGTCGGTATAGGCTTGACACTAAGAAACTCGTAACCTTTTTAATGACAAGTCATGGACGCTAACTCATTTGGATGCTGAAAATCATTTACTTCAAAACGACATCTTAATACATCACAGACAGAGGTATTTGTTGAGACGGGTGGGATGGGGATGGCTAGAGGACATGTATTATGGGGGAAGGAAAAATACCGAGGACTGAATACGTCGTCAAACTTGATGATGATTACGTCATACATGTACATTGTGTGTATGTGTTAACAAAAATATATGGTGTTATACATTTTTTGTGTTACTCAAGTTTCTTGCAAACACATGCACCTCATCATGCTAAGTCAATGTTCCTGCACACGATCGAGCAGCCAGGTTCCCCACATTCATTCTGGGTCCTTGCGACAATCTCTCCCTCTTCTTAGCGAATATCTCCGTAGCTTTCTGGTGGTACATACATGTATAAAAACTGAGAATTTGACTTTCCCCTGTTGTTAGTTACGACTGTTCTCGTTTCACATGAACACATTTCTCAAATGCAGCCAGCTCGATCAAATATCAGAGCATTACAACGCAAAGCTTATGATTACCATCAACATAATGACAAGACTCGCGAGTCATGTCTCAGATTTTTTAAACATCTACGTTCTACCAGCATGTAATCTTCAGAAACATGACGCAAAGATGGGATCGTCAGTAGATTTTGTGAACCCAACATATCATTTTCTTTCAAAATAACTTGGTAATTGCGAGAGGTAAGTCATATTTCCATTTCTTCTGAGCCTGAGGATGCTACTGCACATGAACGGTTCTGTTTTCCTCGGTATGTGAATCATGACACTGTCCAAGAGTACAGCTCAGCTCTAGAGTTGGACCTACATGTAGCTGTCAAGCCTAGTACGACAAGGCATTATAATTCCTATCCTTGGATTAAATCGACTTCCGGCGAAAACATCGCGAGACAAGAAAATAGACCAAAACATTGATGACGAACAGACAAACAAATGTCCAGGAGGCAGCTTTTCCCTCAGTGGAACCTTGGGGGAATTATACTATATCAGTATAATTCCTCCATGGTGAAGCATCTAGATCTATACTTTCCGATAGCTCTCGGCGGTCTTGCCAAGTGTCAGTATAATAAAGATTAAGTAAATGCAAGTACGAATCCTAGAAACGTTATGTTCCCCTCGACCCAAACACGAGTTGTCCCTCGAGATTCTTCAGTAAGAGGCCGGGGTAAGAGGAAACGAGGGACCAGCTTCCAAAAAACAGGTTGTGGACAGACGACACCGTACTTAATTGTGCTTTTTCGTTCTTCGTAACATGGAGAATGCCCTCGGTAAATAGCTAGTCGGTTGTGTCTCTATTTCTGTGATAAGCCTAGTGCGCCTCCTACCGGAAGGGCACTGGCCCCCTCCCTCACAACGCCCAATAACAATTCATAAATAAGCCGTATTTGTCTTTGACAAAAAGGATATTTTCTTCATGTCGAATTTCACTGACAGCAGTCTGATCATAAATAAAGACACAGTCACATAAACCAACTTACACACCTCGTTGGTATGTAAATCTATGAACATCAGTAGGGCCTAGGCCTATACGGACGAGGGCGTATTTCAGATCCTATGGCAGCAAAGTTTCTACCGGTATACACCGTGTTCAAACCTAAAAAATACCGGCCATGATTTGTCAGACGCAATGTTTATTGTTGTCTTCATGAAGTCCTTGAGGTCTGGTAAATGAATTCCAGAATGTACCTGACATACTGGGCAAGAGCAGCAGTGGCGACGGTCGAACGGTGGGAGAGACAACCATCTTCCAATGGCTTTTCATATCTCTTGTGGCGGAAGTGTTGTTCACCTGCAATGCACCAATGAAACGATTCGTTACAGAACGCATTCCATCTATCTCGCTGGAACGAGCACGCTGATTGGTTGCGATGGTAGCCTTCGACCTCTGTCGACCAATCGGCGCGTTCGTTCCCGCATTTCTGATATGGCACCATGCACAGAAGCGCTCTCGTGAACTCTCATTGTCATTGACAACAAGAGTTACCCAACTTTGTAGCGGTTATTCACCGTTTATTCTGATTTGAATCCTTACAACTGCACAGAGTGGTCGAGACTCTAAATATTGCCATGCCAAAGGCACACAGTTGAAAGAGAAATTAGATCACAGCGTCTGACAGTAGTCATGGAAGCTCTGTTAGTTTCAATTACTTCAAAGGCGCCCGAAGGTTCATCCACATCTAGGATGGTCACAACAAGTGTTCGTCATCAGGATATCGCTTGGTAAAGGTCCCTGTATGTGCGCTCATCACCCAAGGTCATGTAATGCCCCAATCACACTGAGCTAGTTCACAGTACGTTCTTGAAAATTTTGGCGAACGAGCTCAATCTGTCTGCGAACGGAGTGGACGTAGTGGCAACTTTTTACAGTCTTTTTACGAATTTCATGGGCGGGAAGGGTCCTCCAGAACATGGAGGCGTTATTTTGACAAGGGTTACACGTTCTAGCCCCTTTTACGATTTTTTTAGGACGGGGCAGGACGTTTTGAGAACTACTTATCAGTGTGACAGGCCCTTTACTGAGCTTCGTGAAAGAGGTTTTGACGCACATGTAGCCTACTTACTTATTTTGTATAAAGTCTCTAAATTATCTGACTTGTCTCCTTTGAATCCATAGCATCCGTTTGGCTTCTGCCAACTCAGAATTTCCTGCAACCAGTCTGAGCGAAAGAACTGCCGGTAGCCTATGGTGCCGCAGAGGGCGGCTGAAATTGTAACAAAATATTCGTTGTGAATGGTCAACTTCCAAAGGAATCGTGGAGACAGGAGAGTTTGTAAGCGACCAAGAAAACGAGGTTGGACTTTACCTTGTTCCATGAAGAGATCACGTTTGATTGGTGGGAAGTCGTCTGCAGCCAGACCAACAGCTTCTTGCAGCATGTTAGAGCAATACACGGCTTTTAATCTCTCCAAACTTGGCTGGTTATTGAGCAATCTCATTATCGTCATTCTATTCGAGCAGCCGTACTGAAAAAAGGGACGAAAGGTACGTCAGTTAGTCTCGCGCAGCCGGCCGTTTTGTTCCGCCGTGTTGCTCCACGCAAATGATTCCCAAGATTCGCGACTACAGCTGGGTGATCGAGACTACGAGTGACGTGTACCAGCAGCAAATGTGCTAAAAGTAATCGGAACTCAAAGCACATGCGTTGTTTCGAAATCAGATCCCCTTTCTCCCCCGCCTTCTTCAAAACCGATAGGCCCTCGAGGGTTCGTAAGTGACTCAGCAGCAATTCTGTATGATCGCTACTCGTGATTTGTTTTTACCTATGTTTGATCTTACGCCATTTCTTTCTCTACCGAAACTTTGATCTCCAATTCGGAGTCTCTGCCGGTCCGAACCTCTGACATTTGTTTTGAGTGTTTTTTGATTAATTTTTGAGAGCAATGTTGTCTTCTGCATGCATGCTCAGGGCTCCCACCACAAAATGACCGAAATAGTATAGGAAATATTCCAAGAATTTAGGGGAAATATAGGAAAAATATAGGAAATTTCTAAGCAATTTTGATCAAATTTAACATGAAATACCTAATAAAGATCCGATGAAACAATGTTTCATGGCTGCCTTCCATGTCATGTTCTCTCTCTTGACTGTAATGGAACCTGAAACTGATGTCAGCTGCCTTGTTCATGCCCGGGTTCGTACCCTTAAAAACATTAAGCGGCATGCTCAATTTAGGCTGAAGACATCAAGTCCAAAGTCCAGTGCAGTTTTGTGAGCATCTCCATGGCTCAGGCAACGGTACGGCATGAAAAGGAAAGATCAGGGGCGGATCAAGGATTTCCTTGAGGGTTGGGTTTCTGAAGGCGGAGGACAATGGCCCCGCATGTGCCGAAGGCATGCGCGGCACTGGTACTGATTTGGCGGGGGGGTCTGGGGGTCCTCCCCCAGGAAAATTTTGAAAATCAGAAGCTCTGAGAAGCGATTTCCCGGCATCTGAGGTTGAGAACGTCCGATGCCAGATTAGACAATTATGCCATTTTTCAATGCAGTTTTTAAAATTTGTGGTTAAAAATTGATGGTTGATGAAAAAAGCCTGAAAATATAGGAAATATCCTTGAAAATGCCAGAAATATAGGAAGTATAGGAATATAGGAAATATACCCGCCAAAAGTCCAGAAATATAGGAAAAATAGGAAATATAGGAGCGGTGGGAGCCCTGATGCTTTGTGTAAAATGATTGCACCCTTCCCGACACTTTGATGACGAAAACGTGTTTTTCCCGACCCTTTTATTTCTGCCATATCGGGTATCTCAATACCCCGGTGTGTTTGGCAGAATCTTTGCTTTGATGCGAAACAGAAATGCCAAATTATCTTTAGCACCCTCTTCACACGTGCATTGACAGAGGCATATTTTCAAAAACAAGGTAATAATGCGATGGAATCAAAGATTGAGCGCATGGGTAAGGTACCAAGAAGGGTCACAAGGGGACCTAGCATCTTCCTCCGTTTACAGATGCCCCACATGATGATCACCTATCAAAGTGTCATATTCGTGACAACCGTAACTCGTGTCAACACTCACCTGGATTCCTATTTGTATGTAAAAAAGTTCATGTGACAGGGAGTAGAGCTTGTATCCGGGTGATGTCATCAGACGCCAGCACTGCTCACTTATATCACATTTTCTACTTGAATATCTGAAAAAGAGACAATCTATGTCATAGAGCTGCTTGGAATGATTCATCATTTCTCAGTGACAATCGTCAGTGTCGACCAGCAGCCATTCCACAAGGCGATTTAGCAGACCAGAGACCGACGTTTTGACATAATACAGATTGATTTCAGTCCAAACTGAAGTCTCGTGAGATCTCTAGAGAGGTGCGTCTTACCCTGTTCCAAAATACGGGCCTTACCCTGTTCCAAAATACGGGCCTTACCCTGTTCCAAAATACTCAGAAAGGCAAATATCCGAATCGTTTTCTCTCATTATCTCCTTGTTGTACGACACGGGCGCTACCAGGCCGGGATCAAGGTCACGACTGGGGTAATCCATGTTCCAGAAGTTCTTCTGTAGAATGGGACCAATCACTGCAATTGGAAGAGGTAACTGAGCATTCTGGGATATTAGACTACATCGCCTTCCACATGCCACTTCAAATTCAATCGTCAAAGTTTTCGTGGGGGGCAGGCCCGTAGCAGCCCTCTGGTGAGTGGGGGGGCCCTGGCAGGGCCGGATCCAGGATTGACAGAAAGGGGGCGTAGCTCGACGGTGCGGTGAGCATGGAAAAGGAAGTTGGATGCCAAAACGGAGGGTGTGGGGGTCCTCCCCCAGAAAAATTTGACAATTTAAGTGCTTTAGATGCATTTTCCTGGGATCTGAGAGCAAAAATATGGACATATAAAATGGACATTTGGGCCAAGGTATTTTTTGGCAAAAAAAGTGGGGGGCCCGGTACCCCCCGGCCCCCCGGCTCCTACGGGCCTGGGGGGCTCTCGTGCACAAAAGCGTAGACACTTTCAGAGACGTTGATTCGTCTCCATGTGGTGGTCCGGTTTCCTTCTGCTTTTCACCTGATCGCCGAGGAGCCCAAATATCGTATTTGGCTGTCCGCTCGATTACAGCCCATAATTAATAGCAATTAAATACCTGTTACAAAACGCTCACGCTGCTTTGCAAATTAGTGACTTCACCAGGCGGTCGTGATCAACTAACAACTGGTAACTCAACGAGAAAAAAAATGTTGACGATATGGCGTTATTTCTTACGTCCTACAGCGAGGACTGCTTTTGATTGCAACATGATATCATTATCAAAGAAGATGTACAACAAGCGTCTCACCAGCACAAACGAGTTGACGGGCTAATCACTATCATTTAGCCCGGAACTAAATTAGTAAGAAAGACGTAATGAAAAGCTTTTGTTCTCGGCTTCTTGGATCTCATTCAATCATTGACGGGATTTTCGGGATTATTGGCAAAATGGTTTTGGTAACGAGCGGAGATGGTGTGATGACTACGTTCCATTTATTCATAGAGTGATTATCTTGTTGTCAGATATATTCCTATATAGACACACGGATTATCACCGCATTACTTCGATATCGGCGGTACTTTCTTTGTCCCATCTCCAAATCAAACTAGGCACGGTTTTCCAAACTACATGTATTTTGCGGTCAGAAAATCCTTGGTCATTGATGAATGCAATTGATGAGGAAAAAGTGTTTGACAACTTTCATTTTGTGTGATCGTAACAATGTTTTTTTTATTCCACAACCCGCCTATCATTTGTACATGTTAGTGTCGAAAGCTAGTCAAAATGTATGTTAGACCTACAAATATGGTGTTACCAAATCCCCTTTCCTGATTTTATTCATCCTGATCAGCACGGCAGTCTTCAATGTAACATGACAGCATTGACCAATGGAATAGGCTAACTTGCAAATGTCGCACCAACGATAGAGGGCAGCACGCAGAAACCAGGTTCTATACAATGGACGCCTTTTGTGTGGGAAATTGATCAGGGCCTGGATGTCATTTTCATTTCAATAGTTTTAACCACTGGTGACACCTATATTGAGGAAGTGAGCTGTGGTCCAAATTAGACGGAAAGATACTTACATCTGTAATATTCTGGTGTGGCCTTTTTGATAGAAGGGATGGATTTTTCACTGACGTCTTCTGCCATTTTTCTCAGGGCGGTTATCCGATCTAAAGCGTTTTTCACTGTCGGGTTCTCTAAAAACTTCGGTGCAGTTACAAGATGGTGTATCAAGTTGGAAAAAGTGGCTGAAAAGGGAAATATGGAAAAAATGTTGTAAATGGAATATCTTTTCTTTACATTTGTAATGGTTAGTTCTTTTCACTGATGGTAAAAATTACCATCAGTGATAGGCAATGGTGATAACTCCACCCGCATACACGGGAACTTATGATATTTAGAACGCTGCAGGGGAGAACAAGTATTTTAATCAATAGAATGCCTTAGGAATTTGTGAGGATCCTAAGGCCAGTCAGTACCTCAGCAACTGGCTATTGTTGGAGGCATTGGCTAAGGTTATATGAGCGTAAAAATGGCTTTTTCCTTCCCGTCAGTCTGATATTCCATTCAACGCCATCTCCCACATTGCGGTTCGTGTTCAGGGGATCTTATCTTGATCTTTCTATTGCCTAGCTCAAAGACAAACACATCAAATGACGATGATACCATTCCGTACGACAGCCAAAATAACATTCCGATCAATTTCAGGATTGGTTAGCAACCCCAGGATTAGCGGGGGTGGAATACCGATACAGGAGGATGGAAATCCCTCGCCTGACACGACTGACAGATGGCAATCTCCAATACCCCATACATAAATAACGAGGCTACGAGAAACTCTGTGAAAATGAGACTGCTATTTGATATGATCAGATCAGAGCCTTTGCTTTTGGGTAATCCATCTATTCCTGACGTACACTGGGACATCAGGTCATCGTGGGTCGGGCCATCACTGCGTTGGGATCGTAACCAAGGGCTGCCGATTACGCTCTCTGTTTTACATTACACATACGGCTACGAATTTGTGTATCGTGGTCCCAGTGGATCCTTGGCGTATTAATCTACAATGCATTATTCATTTCGCTATGGCGCCTACGCCCCTGAGAGACGGTACCAATGATTGGTCGCGAGAGTGATCACACTGAGTGTATTGACGAATCAGGACTTCGAATGTGACGGCGCTAACACCGATTGGTTAAACTCTGATGACGTATTTATATTAGGACCCGGGAAATTTGAACCCTGTTTTTCATTCAGTACGAAAACCTTGCCTTGTGACGAGCTCTTGGATTAATCGATGTTAGATCAAACCGCATTTAGGGGCCTACATGTACTTAATGTTTATGACTTGAACATCGTTCCTGAATTACACCACTATTTCCTCGGATGTGCATGTTAGAAACTGAATATTTTTGTGATTCTAGCAGATGGTCAGACTTCGGTTTCCACAGAACTGCCGATCGTGCATGATTCATGACGACTATGGCTTTTCATTCATGCTATTTCGAAATGCCCTTGAAAGCTTTGAATATTACATTGCGGTCGATTCACCTTGAAGCCCTTTTGCCCTCAGCAGTTGGCGATCGGATCGCCCTCAGTAAGTTCGCCGCATGTCTGTACCGCACCGGTTACAACATTCAGCGATTTCAATAGTTCCAGAATACTCGTTGGTATTGCATTAAATTCTTGATCTGAGTCCGTATGCATAAAACATCTTAAGTGTAAAATTTCCCTTAAACTATTGTTCCAAACAAAAGATAAGGGAAGTTTTATACTTTTGCGCTTAAGATGTTTGATCATACGGCTCCAGTCCTCTTTTAATGATCCTTGCTATGAATCTGGGAGCAAATTGAAGCTAACGGATTGACTGAGGGCAAAAGAACTTGTAACAGCCTTTCATTTGACAGAGGTCGAACCGACTCCGGGTAAAACGACAAGTAGGCGAAACGACCAAATAATCTTTAAGATCGACTGAAAGAGGTGAAATTTTGTGCGTCATCGATGTTGCCGCTGTAACTCAAAAACGCCTGTAAGCAGATCTCCGTCAAGGAGGTGCAAAGCGAGCGAAAATATTACGTTACGCCAGATGAAACGTAGTTTTTCGCAAACCCTTGAATCGCATTTAGATTTACTTCAAAGACATAGGCCTAGAACCTGCCAACTCGGCATTTGCTCCCCTCAAGAATGTCATGCTGTGACAGGTCACAGAAGAAAGTTTGATCATCAAAGTTGAAACACCGGAAGATTTCGATTTCAATTTCTAGAAGTGCGACAGGAGAACCCAAGCGTGGTGGGAGAGCGATGCAACTGACAGTCCCCGGTCGGCCACATGCAGCTAAGACAGTCCATTAACGTTTGCGGATGTCGCCGGGGAGCGGTTATTACGATATCAGCGTGACAGCCTGACAGCTTCTCTTTGTTGATTAGGCTGACAAATCTCTACACGCTCTAGTCTTTTAACAACTTCCGTAGTGCCAAACAAAAATGATCAATGGCAGGGGAATCGGCGCGCACTGCTGTGTTGTTGATGGCGTTATCGGTGAAGAAAGAAAGAACGACAACTTCTTACCAAAAAACGACGACCACAAGCAATGTAATGTGATGATGGGCGTCGATTAATGGCGAATTTCGGCACAAGATGTTGAAAGATCATGATGAGATGTGATTGATGACCGTTTTGATGCAATTTAATCTATTTTATATGTCACTTGATGAAGAATTTTAGAAGATAAAGAGACTTGGGAACCTAATCGTGCAAAACAGTGACGGGAAACTCCTTGATGGGTGAATTATTAGAGTTATCACAAGATTTTTTGTGTTGTCTTGAATGTTAGGATGAAAAGTTTTCGATTGGAACTCGAAACGTGTCGACAATTTACGGCGGTCTCGACTCGAATATCGGGGACCAATCACTGAGTTNGATCTGGGGCCGTATGCATAAAACATCTTAAGTGTAAAATTTCCCTTAAACTATTGTTCCAAACAAAAGATAAGGGAAATTTTACGCTTACGGCCCCAGGTCCTCTTTTAATGATCCTTGCTATGAATCTGGGAGCAAGTTGAAGCTAACGGATTGACTGAGGGGAAAAGAACTTGTAACAGCATTTCATTTGACAGAGGTCGAACCGACTCCGGGTAAAACGACAAGTGGGCGAAACGATAAAATATCTTTAAGATCGATTGAAAGAGGTGAAATTTTGTGCGTCATCGATGTTGCCGCTGTAACTCAAAAACGCCTGTAAGCAGATCTCCGTCAAGGAGGTGCAATGCGAGCGAAAATATTACGTTACGCCAGATGAAACGTAGTTTTTCGCAAACCCTTGAATCGCATTTAGATTTACTTCAAAGACATAGAACCTGCCAACTCGGCATTTGCTCCCCTCAAGAATGTAATGCTGTGACAGGTCACAGAAGAAAGTTTGATCATCAAAGTTGAAACCACCGGAAGATTTCGATTTCAATTTCTAGAAGTGCGACAGGAGAACCCAAGCGTGGTGGGAGAGCGATGCAACTGACAGTCCCCGGTCGGCCACATGCAGCTAAGACAGTCCATTAACGTTTGCGGATGTCGCCGGGGAGCGGTTATTACGATATCAGCGTGACAGCCTGACAGCTTCTCTTTGTTGATTAGGCTGACAAATCTCTACACGCTCTAGTCTTTTAACAACTTCCGTAGTGCCAAACAAAAATGATCAATGGCAGGGGAATCGGCGCGCACTGCTGTGTTGTTGATGGCGTTATCGGTGAAGAAAGAAAGAACGACAACTTCTTACCAAAAAACGACGACCACAAGCAATGTAATGTGATGATGGGCGTCGATTAATGGCGAATTTCGGCACAAGATGTTGAAAGATCATGATGAGATGTGATTGATGACCGTTTTGATGCAATTTAATCTATTTTATATGTCACTTGATGAAGAATTTTAGAAGATAAAGAGACTTGGGAACCTAATCGTGCAAAACAGTGACGGGAAACTCCTTGATGGGTGAATTATTAGAGTTATCACAAGATTTTTTGTGTTGTCTTGAATGTTAGGATGAAAAGTTTTCGATTGGAACTCGAAACGTGTCGACAATTTACGGCGGTCTCGACTCGAATATCGGGGACCAATCACTGAGTTGATGCGTTAATAACCCTTGGAACTCCGTCAGAAAAACTCCTGATGGCAATTTTCTCCTCAAACTCCGATAACCTGTTGTATTTCACAAACACAACTGGCGGAAATCGCTGACGGATGACCCATGGTGCCGACTCCCGTTCAAACGTGATGGCCAAACTGATAAAGAGATAATCGAGTAAGACATGACTTTGAAGGCCACTAATTTGCTCCGTCAATACCACGAATTCGATCCCCTTGCAAACCTGACCTCTTGATCTGATAAAATCAGATTTGAACGTGTATCAATGTGGTTAAACAGTTTGATCGTGTTTTGCTTGACCTATGGATATTCTAATGACGCACGGACGCTCGACCTATCTGTTGATCCTCTCAAACCTGAGTAGCATTTTGACTTGTTTCGGAAAGAAGGATGCTCCCTCTGACCAAATTTGCAAACCGGACGGACGTCGACCGACTAGAAGGTATACCTACATGTATTTGTTCAAAGAATTAACAACAAAGAGTTCTCTCACTATTAACATCCTTCCCTTCGACGTGGTCACGTGGTCATCAATGGCGGCAGCCACGCCATTTTGGAAGGCCAGAGAGAAGTCATACACTGCTTCGGTATTCGATTTATCTGCAGTTAGATGAAGGTTACGAATGCCAAACGCATAGAAAAATAAAAAACCTGTGAGTCGTAAAGTCTTTTCTTGACTAGCTTATTCGTATGCACAAAAGTGATTTCACCCCCTATGAATCATGTATTTTGTCACGGAGCAGTTCTTTGGGCTTCCTCTCTCGCTTTCGTACGTATTACCCTTTTTTTTATATAAGATATCATCGTATGCAACAATATGATCCCAAACTATCCACGGTAGTTTGAAGTCTCGGTGATTTGATTATATCGATGGGTAACAGTACAATTTTGTATGGGTTCATCCTACTAGGTTTTGACTGTCGTCATGGCCTAGTTAATAGTACAGAAATTGAACGGGGTGCGATTCGGTTTTGCAAACTTAGGAACGGTATTAAGAGGAGGAACACTTATTTGGCCATATCGTATCTCGTCATACCGGTACTAACATGTTATCTTGTTTGATACCTCTCTGTTGGTTTCAATTTATCAAGATAAAAATCTGTGTACATTTTGTACATAATTATGTGTATTTGCTTGGTGACGAACACCATGGACTGATAAATACTGTTGCGTTCTTTCCTTCTCCTTAATCCCTCGTCTCTCTATTAGATTTACAAAGTTCTGATGGTGCTTTTACTGGAAGGATTTTCTGGCATCACGTTCTAAATCGGTTGAAATGAGATTTATTTTTCTCTCCTGATCTGAATACGGTACTTAAAGGGGTATCAAATATTCAGCGCACTGATGAAGTTTCCGACGAACGTCAGAACGTGGATTGGTTGGCCGGATGAAGCAGGGAACACGTTGAAGAGCAGGGCAAGATTTGGCAAGAGGTTTGAGAAGAAATCCGAAGATCTATTGGATTTGAAATGCAGATATTTTAATCGAACATATCGTAGTTTCACATCGAAGAAGTCAGTTCAAAAAATAAACGTCAAACACGAACAACGACGGTAGGTGTACATGTATAAAGCAATGGTCAGGTCAACAACGAACTGATCAACTGTCAAAAAAGCGTATGCTTTCACAGTGACAGAAGTGAGCCCTCGGGGCACCTTCACAAAACTCTCATACGAGTGTACACATCCTGCATATTGTCAGACTGAGTGTGCACAAGAGGGCGCTTGCAAACAATATAGTTTACACGTTCCGCCATACGAATGCTTTGTCATGAATATAATTCTTGATCATCAATAGGCATGTCAATAAAACCTACGTTCATTGGTCGAATTGGCACAATGCTCATCTACATAATTGTCACATGGGTGGGCTAAGCCGGAAAATTGCACAGAAGGGCGTCTTTTGTGAAAGTACGGTATCTAGTGTTCCTGTGTGCCATATCTAACGGTTACCAATCTTGAGTTCTGAAGAACATGATGAGAGAATGGAGAAATCAAAAAATACTAAGTATACCAATAGTCAAGTCAGATAGTTTCGCTGACAACCTGTTTCTATACCATTCTGTTTCATATCATCTTTGGTTCACGCTTGACTTCAACGAAAATTAAGAATATTTCACACCGAGTGATACATCTTCTAATTAGCTAAATGAATTATCAAAGAGAACGGGAAAACGAAACATCTCACAGTGATGGGAAGCAAAATTACGTGTATCATAATTGTCTTCTCCAGCAGTCTGGTACATAGCAGTTCTCTTTCTGAAAAGGCAGTTAATGCAGGGTTTGGCGGAGCTCCCACTTCACAAGTTTAATTGTTCCACACACTCGACATTCGACTTTTTCCTCGTTAGATTTTTCGTCGAGACCCCCGCAGATGATTGCAATCGGATCTGCACATCCAAAACCGTAGGCGACGAGACGCGATGCCTTTTTACATCGGATACCAACGAGAAGATAAAAATAACCTTTGACACATGAGAACGTTGTTCAAAACGACGACCTTTCAAAAGCAATGGCACTAAAGCACAGAAACGGATACTTGAAACACTCAATCAGCATATTCTTCCTTCACGGTTCTTTTCCGACCTGGTAACAGCAAAGGCGTGATGCGCCAGGTTCAAATTCAATACTCATAGGCGCTTGTTTTTCTTCGTAGTTCTTCCCCAGAAATGTAAAAATATTCATATTTTGAATATTGTAAACTAAACCGATCAAGGGTGGACACAAAGATACTTGGACTTTATTTGCTTTCTTTTCCACCAGTTTGACAGATTGCGTCTAATTTCTACACTTCAGGTACCTTATTTTTGGGATTCACAGGGCATCGTCCATTTAAGTAGGAGTATATAAAGTTTTGCTAAAGAAATTGCAGACATGTCGTTTTGGATCATGCTTTTTGCTTCGGTATCCCGAAAGAAGCAAAGGAAAGGACAAAGAAAGCAGCTTATTTGACTTCAGGCTGGAGAAGTTTTTCAACAGCGAGCAAATTGTGTGACAGCAACCATGCAAAAATACGTTTTCCTGCCGGCAAAGGATGAAAAAAATTGAAGCATGGAAGTATTATAAAGTACTTATTGTATTCCTTCATGGTAGAAGCAGAAAAGAGTACAACTGTCACCATTGTGCCTGGTGTGGTAGAATGTGGAGGCACCGATCGTAAAGCTTTCACAATTAACAGCAAACACTGCAGCAAATTTAATGTGCATAGTGTACTGGGAGGACATGAAAACCAAATGCCTGTAGTGCACATCAGCAGCAGCCAGATTCCTTGTTATCAGAAGCCTTCTCCATCATTTGTAAGAAAAGAAACGTGGGACCTCTTCCTTGATTGCTGTCGTTGAAAAGAACAATATGACCTTTCAACGTCGAAAAGACTTGGCCTACACAAACTTTCATACAATAGGAAAATTCTTAGTTGATCAATATTGTATTTCTTAACTGCAGGGTGTGAATACATGCATCTTTTATGATTTAAAAGTCATCGACCTAGTTTGACACGTTTACTCAGGGTTACAGGACTAGAAGAGGTAAATAAATAGACAACAATGTTCTTGAACCTCCGCGACTGTAACAAGCCTGTTGAAAGGAATCTGGAAACTGTACAGGTTGTCAGAAAACCTTCCATTATCCGACGAAAAGATCTAGATTCTGGAGCGAACGAAGGAAGCGAAGAAAGAGTAATCAAGGAAAAATGTTAAATGATGCCACAGAAGTGCGAATTCAGGTTGATGATTCTGACGAAAGCATGCAAGAAATTAATTAATAATAGGAAATATGATCCCATTTAGAGGTAGCTATGCAATAGATGACACAAGGACGAGAGGCCAGAAAAAAGGAAGCTTTCCCAACCGTTCTCCCCATCACCATGTTGTCGTCTGCGAATGAGATAAAACGGAGATTTACCAACAATAGGGAGTTTAAGAAATCAAACTATAAACATTGGGCCGTATTCAATAAGGGTGTTTAGCTAAATCAGCGTACAAATTCTGCATTACACAGGTTATAGGCCTAGAAACTATTGTTCTACCTTCTGTAAGCTGCCTGATCCCTGGCATTTTACCCACACGATGATTACACGCGTCTAACATTCCTGCGACTTAGTGTGGGAGGACAATAGAAAGTGTTGGAAAAATTCTAGACAAGCCTTCCTGATCGTTCAACATTTCCTTCATGCTCTTTGACTTAGACGCAGGATAGTTAGACGCCTGTGATTATCCTGCGGGTAAACGCCTCTGGTGAACCACCGTACAGACATCAGACAATAGTTTTCTAGGCCTTTAACCTGTGTAATGCAGAATTTGTACGCTGATTAGGCCAAAACACCCTTAAACGTGCGATGATCACCCTTATTGAATACGGGCCATTAACTTTACGATAACCTTATTTTTCATACAGCGAATTCACCAGATTATATACTGCATTTTCGGTACACCTGTACAAAAGGTTGTCGTAAAGTTAACGTTTACCGTTTGATTTCTTAAACTCCCTAATAGTGTGAATTTTCGCAACCGCCCAGTTTATAGGCCAACGACTACGTTTATCTACCGGTATTTTTCGGGTATACTCAGACAATAGGGAGGTTTAGAAATCAAACGAAAAACGTAAACATTAACGACAACGTTATTTTTGCACCGAAAATGCAATATAAAATCTGGCTAATGCATTTGTGTAGTATAAAAATAACGTTGTCGTAAAGTTTACGTTTATCGTTTGATTTCTAAACCTCCGTAGTAGAAGATCGTAATCTAAATGTTGTCGTAGGTCTATCTGGACGATTGCGATAACTCTCTTTGAGTTTTCGCAACCGCCCGACTAGGCCTTCGACCGATACCTATCAATATTCGACCACGCTTACAATGGAAGGGATCCTGGCTAAACGTTGTCGTAGGCTAACCGGACCATTGAAAAACTGGCTATTGTGTAAGAACGCCAGTCGATATCGCAATAAAAATCAGTTGCCGTAGTTTTGTAACTAAGCTTGGCATTGTTTGAACATCCTTGTCTCTGCATAAAACTCGTCTTTGAAGAGAACGGAGTTGGATTTCTTAACAAGGCAACACAAAAGATGCAGCTTCTTCTTGCTACTGAAATCGCTTTCAACCAGGTCACGTCCGAGCTATCCTCAGCCCTCGATACAAGATGATTCTGATATCAAAATAAAGTTTTTACGTCCATCTTTGGGATCAAGAGCCCTGCCTGGTGTCAGCACGTTCAGGCTCTCGGCTCAAATGACCGGAGAAACGTAGGGAACGTGATAGCTCGACTAATTACATGTCAGGTTCGCACAAAAGTGGTGAAATGGTTGCAAAGAAGACGCCGGTGATGCATTGTTGGGGCACGTCTCGGTTATATCTGGTCCGATACTTGACAAAATGTGCGCGTGTTCAAGTTTAGGTCTTCCTCTCCCAGAAGTCATCGCCTACCTGCTTTGAAAGACGAACTCTTCTTTAAATTGGTCTCCTATGTTAACATGAAAAGAAGGCAACGCTTCCAACCAAATTGTCGGTGAATGCCAAAGTGACGTTGCTTTGCCTCTAGAGAACACCAAAAAACGCCGTCATATGAAGCCAATATTTGAGCGATATCTTTTTCGTCAGGTTTTTCGCAGCGTTATTAGACTCTAGAGATGGAGAAGGTATCAAGGTGACAAGTGCTTTAATTGAGTTCTGAACGTCTCACGAGACAGAGTGGCTGTTTGGTAATAACTTGACGGCAAACTACCCCTACAAGATGTTTGATGTGGTGTTTTTCATTTCGAGAGGAACACCTGCTCTATATTTCGGTCTGCCGACGAAAAAAAATCAACGGGAACTTGTTTCTAATGGAAATTTTGACATGTTTGCATTTCGTTGACTACACACGCACACGGCTCGCCCACACGGATCAAAATGGCAAGTCGCCTGTGTCACTGGTCAAATTAATCAATAGACAATACCCCAGATGAAATATCAGAACAACAAGCCATGAATACATCATGTTGGTTTCAACCTGTTCTCTGCAGTTATGACCTTGGATGACACTGGAAATGGTGTAGGCGGATTCCAGCAGTCATTAACTGTCCAAAGGACTGTATAGATTGTGAATTCGTTGTGGCTGTTTTTTAAACTAGCAAGTTGTTCTCCCATGCTGGTTACGGGGTGACAAGTCAAGCTTTGACGCCAAGCCACAGATCTAGATGCTGTAGTAGCTATTTGTATAGTGTCAAGCTATTGGACGTCTGGGGTCGACTGACGTGAAGTTCATACATTCGGCCGGAAACTGCGAAACGAGGGGGCATCGATGTCAAAGCATGGTGGGCCAAGAGGGGTAGGCGTACGGATACATCTGCATCTCATCTTCGGATCTTCACGTAGTTGAATTATAACACATTTTCACATCAGGCCACCAGTCTTCAAGTCCAGCTACGTGAAAGCCTTTAGGATTTCATCGCGGTAAGCGACTGTGCTTCACGATAAAAAGCTGACACCACAGATGTTAGTCAACGGAACATTCGAGAGCGTTGCTATCAGTATCTCAGATGAACAGCGACATTAGAGAGGTTAAGATTTTACTCCGAGAACGAGAACGAGAACGTGGTGACTTTGTGGCATGCCTGTAACTTCTCTAACAGCAAGAATCCAGCTTTCAGAACGGTGTGTTCTTCATTGGAAGACATCCGCCATGTTACTGTGAAAAACAATCTGAGTTACCTCCAGATGGTTTTGTGATACAAGTCCCATTCTCTTGTCACCACGTTCTCGTTCTCGTTCTCGGGGCGCATCTTAACCTCCCTATTACGACAACACTCCGAGAGCAAAGAGTAATTTTCCCCCGGATCTCGTGAACCAATCGAGGGCCCACTTCGCAATCAGTGTTGTCCTTTCTGATTACCAGATGGTTGAAGCTGTATCTAAGTGGCAATATCCCATGAAAACGTAAATCATTGGAAAAAAGATAAGATATTTGGATCCAATGATACTGAGTTGGCTGATTACAGCTCTGGCCTCTGGCAGAACCTTTGAGGACAGTCTCAGCCAAAATCTCACGTGGGAGTCTAATGGCAGTCCTTACCGAACCACTCAGTCTCAACGCCAGGAAGTAATGTTACAAACGCTAGGGCCCACAATACCAGCAATAGGAGCAGCAAAGTTCTAGCGGACCAATACACAGGAAAATCCACGTGACGGGTGCTCGGACAAGAATGAATGGGTCCGCTATATGCATTGAATTGGGCCGTAGTGACACCTATTGGCCAACTCACTGACAGCTCCTATTAGTCAGCAATTTTTTTACTAACTATACTTGTGAGCTTCAATTTTTGGCCTGCTTCATTCCAAACGATATTCTGATGTCTCAAAGAGACATTCATCGACTTTATATTCTCAGAGTGATAGGATCTGACAGCAGAACGAAATCGGTTGATTATGGAAAAGGCAACGAGCCATGATGAAACCTTGTTTGGACATATCACATGCCTCATCCTTAAAACATTGAAATCTATACTGCCGTCGGTGATAATTACCTATTCTCCATAAGCCAATATTGAGGGGCGTTTGGAACAACACAACTCGATCCGACGGGGAGAACTTTATATGATTTCTTATTAATTTCCACATGTCTGAACAGAGATACACTTCTCTGCCTTAACTGAAGGAACTTCCTGTACTGTGTGCCGACAATTTCTACTGGCAACCACTTATTCCAGTTGGCTGCACTGTGATTCCCCGCAGTGTTTTTTAAAATCTTAACGTATCCTGGGAAGTAGGCCTATGACACACCTTGGTATCAACTTCCGAACATACCGTGCATCTTTCATCGGATTTTGGTATTAAAAGCTATAGGCCTAATTCAGTTTCAGTTTTCACGTTGAATTCCTTTCAAATGGCAGGCGTAAGAAAAGAAAGCCCAATGTGGAATAGTTTTTGCTCGTCTATTTTACATGTAGACCTACATGTAAGTCCGTTTGACATTTTCTCCTTTCAAAACTGGAGATGTTGCAATCAACACCAATAAACACTCAAATGAAGTGATAAAGCAGAGGTTCTGATAAAACCTCTGATAAACCAGAGGTTCCGAATAATAAGGCGGATCGCTGAGAAAGGAACGCCCAAACTGGATGAACAAAGATGTCGTGAATCAACTGACTTGCCTGAAGCAGTTTGTTTCTTGTAAAAAATATGCAAAGCACTTCAAACGTGGATGATTTCAGTGAATTGACAATAACTTCATCAAAATTCCGATAACCATTAATGTACATGACCGAAAATGTATTAGTATCAGAAGAATCGAGGCTGGAATGCTTTAAGGATTATAGAAAACTGATATCTCTCGAATATTAATCATTGTATCATTTGCCATTACAGATAGTTTCTTCTGATACCATGATGTAAGTGCCTTTTAACACTTCAAATAACTTTTTAAAATTTGCGAAATTCAGAGACGACCTTTGTGTTAAATCATTTCATGTGTCGATCTTTGTGCTTTTCTTTGGATAAAATAACTTTTAAACCTTAAAATACCTTATAACTGCGCCAGCTTTTTTGGCTATACATGTATGTACCCATGACGCAAAGAGCATCGTTACTCTAATCTTTGACACGATGGACATGAATCCTCTACACCATAGCACACTGTTAGTGACCTTGCCTGGCCTCAAGGTCCGATGTGAGATCATCTTTCGTCATTGTGATCTTCCCGCCATCAACACGGTTATGAAATGTTTACCAATTACCTTCCGGGCAATTTCCCACGGCTAGTATCTGTCTTTATGACGGCGTCTTATTACAGTTGGGACGGAAGATGGCAAGAGGGATGTGATATGACCACTAGATATTTAGTCCATTACGTCGATGGGGAAGGGTTATCACCAAGTGAGTTGTTTAGAACTCCAACCTGAATACAAAAGAAGCCATCAAAACCAGTGGCGTCTTTCACCAGATGGTATCAAGATCATATCCTCTCAGACACGAAACTGATGACACAATCAACTTGGGCAGATCAACCCCGTACATGACAAGCATTGTGGACGATTTTTAATCTAAAAGAAGCAGGTTGGTTTGATTGATAAGGTGCATCCCTACCAATGGACACAATTGATTTCCTCCGATAGACCATATAAAGGAAGCAATACTGTGAAAGCTGAAGGTACCCTTGCCAAAGAATCGCGACAGCGGACCGCCGCGTCTGGTGTAAAAGCACCTTTTTTACCAAAACCCAATTTACCACTTCCTTGCAGGATTGCATCAGATCGTAATCATGTTTGAAGTACATTTCCAGCAACCCTAACTCAACATGACAACTCAAATCTAATCAAGAAAAAGACATTATCGTTCTTAAAAAGCTGATCTTGATAGAACCAATTCCATATTTACCTTGGGTAGAGTTTCCGATGAAAGGCATTCGAGGCGATGGAAATCGCTCTCCGATCAGGACAACAACATCTTTTCTAAACAAGGCCAGTTAAAGCACTGACGATGTCTTTCAGTTCAAGACAGGTCGTGGTTAAAGGCTTTTCCATTAACCAATGTTGCAGTTCTATCGAAGGAGCTATAATTGGTTAACAAAGCTTCTAATTCACATCACTGAAGAACTCGTTCGAAACTGTTTCAATTTCACGAAAATCAATATTGCGGTCTTTGATGGGGACCTCAGGTCTGCTCGGTCGATGCTATTCACTCGTGATCATTACAAGCGAAGCAGATGATGATATCTTCTCAATCTCCCACCCGTATCCCTTTCATTTCAACTCTAAGGAGGTTGATCACTGACTAATCTGAAGAAATCAACACGGATAAACGTGCGTTGCATTCTCTCGTGAGTGGCTATTGTGATACGAGGATGAAGAGATTAGAACTGATACCTAACCTGGTATTCTAGCTCGTCGACAACCAACGGACGCCATCGGAATTCAACTCTGTGATTCTTACTCAACATGGCTGAATCATTCACGCGAAATGATCCACACTGATTTGTCGACGGTTTTGACTTGCAAAAGACCTTCTTCAGAGAGCTCGCACAACGTGATAAAGTGACACAGCAGCAAACAGATTGTTGGTTCTGGAGCCATCAGCTTGACTGATGCAGTGGTAAAAATCACACGCAAACAGTTGTTTCACTAATATAATTGTGCTGTCTCTGTTCCTGGCGGTCTGAGTCTGGGTACAGCTCAGGAAGACTCGTCTCTGCTAACGAGCTTCGTAAAGCGTCCGTCACACAAGTCGATCGCGTGGTTCTCATTCATCATCCCATGCCAAACGAAGAGGTTGGGAAGTCAAGAACAATACATTGTTGGAAAGCAATATTAATAAGAAAAGCAGTGCATTCCTTTTGTTACGAATACATAGAACTATAGAGCTACATGGACACATCGGTTGACAAAGGTTTCACAAAGGAGTTCATGATCGTGAAACCATTGTTAACCGTGCAGCATACATCACTAGCCTTGGTTACACCTGTCTGAAAAAGCCCGGACTTTTCGAAGCCCGCGGGTCTGAAATAAGCCCGGGCTTTTTGAGCATGTATGCGGCATGTATGGGTTTTAAAAGCCCGGGCTTTATTTAGACACGGCGATTCATAGGTGTAAACGCAAAAAGCCCGTGCTGAGCCCGGACTTTTGTGTAGTGTAAACAAGGTTTATGATGTGTGTACGACTGAGTTCTTCAGGAACAATCAGGAACGTATCCCCTACGCCTGTACATGTACGACCAATCATTGAATGGTGCCACTGGAACAGAGTCGTACACCTTTTTTCAGCATTCGGCTGGTTGGCGGCGTGATAGTCAAGGAAATTCGAATCAGAAACACACCATCACAAAATCCAGGTTTGGGGTACATGTTCATGCCCACAGTTAGGACACAATCTACTACACTTATACCATTATTTTTCGAGAAAGAATCGAATTTATGTCTGATTTGCGTTACTTATTGTTAGAAAATTGTGAATATTGGAATTCGAATGCACATGTGCTTTGCGTCAATGAACAATTTCTAAATTATTCATCTATTTATTATCTTTATTGACTTGTATCGAAAATTACGCATAGTCAAACATG
Source organism: Notospermus geniculatus (assembly GCA_002633025.1). NCBI lineage: Eukaryota > Metazoa > Nemertea > Pilidiophora > Heteronemertea > Lineidae > Notospermus > Notospermus geniculatus. The sequence continues at coordinate 68,003 of NMRB01001500.1, forward strand.
AAGAGGCAAAAGCTACAATCGATAACTTTGTAATATTTGCACTTTTTCACCTCACAGACTGCTATGGCTTCTTTGCGTCCTACAAGCACAACAAATAAAAGGCATGACGCTGTTGTTCAGTCTCATTGCAACTGCCTCCACCACAGTCGAGTGGAAGAACGTGGGAACCAATCAGAAGACCTGTTACTCACTAAGGAGTAGAATGATTGGCTGATGGGAAAGGTGATTGTTAGGGTCAGCCTTATATCTTAACACAGAGGATACACGTCCACGATTTGGCACTCGACGGGCCTCCTCACACCAACCATCAAGATGATTTTGGGGTATGTGCCCGGTGAGAGCTTTGATTGGTTCATACGAAAATCTACAGACTCGAGATTTCAGTTTTGCTGTTTTGGGATTGGCTAAAAGCAACGTCATACGTCAGGATCGGGTCTGTGACAGATTGACCGAAATCCAGTTGATTTGACGTGAAGATATCTAAAGCTGAGCATGAAATTCTGATTTCAAGGACAACAAGAATTGTTTAGTATGGTAGTGGTAGCCGTGTTGATCGTCAACAATATCGAAAGGAGGGTGGTAACACCGATTTCTAAGATCAACTTTTTAAATTTTTCATGTAAGGTACATGCTGACTCTAGCTTACGAGACTATACGGTATCTTCCTGAGGAAGACACCGTATACAATTGTTTATGCGAAGTGAACCAATGTCAATAGGATCCAGTCCTTGTCACCCAAGCAGGGCCCACGTGGGGCCCTCCGTATCACAATATGGGCCCCTCATATCAACAACGTAGACGAATATAAAAAAAATATTGGAAAAAACAAGAATTTCCAACAATTACCGTCAGTCTCTCGTCTGCCACAGCAATCGATAGGACAGCAATCACAACATGGAACCGTGTGGTGAGATGCTTGAGTGGAAACCAAAGGAGAGATAGACCGACTCACACTGCTGTTTTTCATTTTGTAGTAAGAAGGCGTCATAAAGAAAGAAACGGCGAAGGATAACTTATTCATTACCGAACGTGAGCAGACGACACGAACTCCGTCTGTTTTTTTTCCAATGGTTTAAATAGGATTAGTTGCGATGAAGGTTTTCGGTGAAATATGTTTTCTTCACACATTTTGCAAACCACCCATTCACCAACAACAACGACAGATGTGGTATAGCGTAGCGGTGTTGTTTTGAAGAGACGATGAATTTGGTTAAATATAGACCATCTTCAGCGAATATTTCCGACTTGACATGCTCATCCGAAAGGATGTAGGGGGCTCACATCATTTTTGAGTTGGTAACCCCGCAGTATCGATGCTAAATATCGACATTTTTCTGAGAGCACCAGAAATATGTATTAGAAACCAATAGATTTTGAGAAGAATTGAACACTTTGATTCAATTTTCATGTAGACATCTATTTGAAGCGGGAATTACAGACTTTTGAGAATTAGCTCCTTTATACATGTACTGTACATGTCTCTTGTTTTACAGATAGGCAATATTGGAAAAAATAGGAAGTACATGTAGATGTATCTTCGACAAAATGGTAGTTACTGAGATGAAATACATGTTTTTGAGTCTTAAACTTAGGATTTTGTCAATATCTGGCATACATGTAACTCGTTAGAGTATTCCAGGAACAAAAGGACAACACGCTGGACCCGAATGTGAGAATAATTCTTGACGGAAGCGAATAATAATTATAATGATAATAATGATTTTTGGTATCTTGAGTGCCAATACCAACTGGCATGTGGTTTCTAGGCTCCCATTGAAGACAAGGATGCCAGGCCTGCAACGTGTGGTTATCAGGTCCGCTTTGCAAGCGGCATGTCCCGGGTTCGAATCACGGGCTACCTCCCAAGACGGGTGAGTACCGAGTCGCGTTTATGGGGACGTTCTGTATATTTCCCCGTCACGTCCTGCTGATCCACTTGTGTCTCCTACCATCCTGTAAGTGATAAATTGTTCATTTGCCTTTATTGGTGTAACGATCGGGGCCCACAGGTATCTCCCCGGGGCATGACATGACTCGAGTGTCGGTTCGCCTGATTTATATATCCTTAGATCTTGTAGTTAGTACATTATGAATCATTGATTTGAAGAATGTACGAGCTATTATAGTGAGGGAGACTTCAGTGTTGAAGGATCAGTTATTAGTGGAAAAGAGGTTCTTTAAAGAGAGATTGTATACGAGCTACTGCGACGGCGAGCTTCGAGAACAGCCTTCGGGAGATTTCCGGCTTAATTGAAAAATATCAACGACTTAACTTATTGCAATTTTGACAGGAAATGTGTCCACGAGACGAGAATATGCCATATTTTAATCTGACTGGTCCTCAACGATATTTATGCTCAGCCCACTTGTAATGACCTTTGGGGAGCATTGCGAGATAGGTCGACCATGACATGTTGATTTTAGGACATGGTTGTCGATCACTGGGCCTAGCCCCCCCCCCCCCATCTGTCATCAGCGTCACAATCGCAAATTGTTGTACCGGCGTACGCGTTCGCGCTTGCTTCAGCTAGAACCTTGCCCTACTAAAAAAATCTCTGTAGGGTGTGACAGGGTGTTCTTGGGTGCTCTAGGGTATTCTTTGGTGTTCTTGGGTAATAGACTGGTTTCAACTGCCTGGAGAAGGTACAAGAAACCTCTCCACACGAACGTCAAATGTCTGTAGTCCCTCGCCTTCAGGGTATAATGATCGTTTTCCTTACATGTAGGCCTACAGCTTGCATGCTCTGTCCGATGGTTCTTTCATTGTCCTTAGGGCTACACAGCTAAGCCTTGGGTGAAAATAAGGAAGGTTTTATCGATGTCAGCGTTCCAACTTTCTTCAANAGGCTCAGGGATTCTGTGTCGAACACATTTGAATATCCGTCGGACTGGATCGGGAGTGATGCAAAATTTAGACGGGCCTGAGACTGGCAAGGACTGGTTGAAACGCCTGCCTAATTCTCACTCTCGTGGGAACAGATCTGCTGGCCACTTCGGGGTAGGGGGTACGACAACTATACCGAGTTAACCCTACATATGCTTCGAAATCGTTACACTATTCACCTGAACTAAACAGGCCCCGGGTTCGAATCCCGGGCCATGTGGGATTAATTATCCCTCTGGCTCTTCAGTCCGTCGCATGGGGCAGTCAGTCGTGGTACCTTGTGCCTTTGCAAGCCAAGAGCAACTAAAAGACCCCATCCAAGTGAGGAACATGAGTAGCTTGTGATGGCCTCTTCCATACTTACCAGGGCTAATACCGCTATGGCTTCGGCCCTGAAGGAAAAATCCAATACAAGCAAACAGAACATTTTACTTGAAAAGCACTTTGAAATGTTTTCGAGAGATTTTTTCCCTTCCTATCAAATAATCTAAATGACGTGCCAAGTTCAAACGTATTTCTCATCTGACGTAAATCACGACTCGTCCATACATCTTTAAATACGCTCTTTCTTGTGATACGTGAGAATCTGGCAAGCTGGCGCTACACCATGTCTACTTGTGCAATATTTATCCCCCTCACGCATGATAGCTCAGCGTATTTAAGAGCAACACGGCAATATATCTTGTTCATGTCGTTTGAAAGTAATCACATTGTGTATGTTATCTCTTAGCTACGTTTCACAACTACGCCTCCAATCTCTGTCATCTTCTAAAGATTTATCACCATTATCATGAATCGCTTTGGTTCGGGAGATGTCCCAGGCAATCCGATAACATCTTTCTCATACCATACTATTGTCATTATATGTAGGACGACTGCGATCTTCCAAAATGAGCGAAGAAACGAACAGTATGTCTTTGCTGAAGAATGGCGTTTCTTTCTCGGCCGGGTTCTGTGCAGATTACACTACAGGAGCTGCACTGTAAACCTGTGCAAGAATGACGTGCAGGCCTACAAATTGATGTATGTGAGATCTTCAAGAGTATAATTATGGGCTCCTGAGAATGGCAACACACAAGCAAATTCAGATTCACAGGCATGGCTGGCACAAGTGATGCCACTGAGATTTTCTTTGTGATCAGATTCGAGATGGTGACATATGAACGCCTTCCTTGAACAAGCCATTTACTTTTCCATTCTATCATGTGCTATTCTAATTGACCCATAATAGCCCGATGGCATTACGGCAAGAAAAGAAAAGATAGGTTTCTGTTGTAACAAATGGTAGGATTAACATAAAACCATCAGCTCACTTCAAATTAGTTAATGTATTGCCTGTAAATCGCCAATAGGTACATGTAGCATTATGCTTTGCTTCAGAAACCACAAGGCACTGCAAGTAAAATGCTAAAAAAGCAAACGTTCAACAGTTCCAGTGAGCCCATCGGCAGCTTGGCCGCATTTGCGTCACAAAAGCCCAAAACCTTCCTGGTTTTTCCATTTTTTGAGCATTTACTGCTCTTGCCCAACGCAAGAATGTCATCTCTAATGTTGCTCACGTAAACCCGATATCTACGCAATGTTTTTCGCTATTTGGTGTGAAAACGTGACTGGGAGATTTGAAGAGTGTTGATCAGCAATAAGATAATGATGAAGAAATTTAGTAACACCTTTCTCATGATCAACTGTGTATTCTTGAGACACAAGAATATTGGATGGGTCTACTCTGTTGTATGGAGGCAATGCGGCGGAAAATAACAAAGGATTTACTGATGAACCAAGCGTGCTTTGCACACGGGTGTGGATGGCTTTGGTCTATGGTCGTTGCCTTGCCCTGACCGAGCAGAGGCGTTCTTCACGTTCATCAACCGATCGCGACGTCGTCGATGTGACTCAACGTTTGTCACGTCACCGCTGTTATTTGCGGACTTATAGGGCCGCATGCACCAAACGAAGGTAATCTTCAACTCAAGTTGAGCTACAACTTTTCAATTGTTCAGGTTTACTGGGGTATGATCTGACAATGGAAAAGTTGTGGCTAAACCTGAGTTGAAGATTATCTTTGCTTGATGCATACAGCCCATAGGGTCATGCATGCAATGGACAAGAAACGAAGGCTTTTTTGTTGCAGCAGCAATGATTTCAGCCGATGTTTGGTATCTGCATATCTCCGATTCCCAGTGCCCGAGCTAATTATGCCTCCTTACAATGAAAAACCCAGAAAAGCTAAATTACCCGAACCTTTAATCTGCCGTGTTCGCGGAAGATAGACCAAAGTTTCTGACGGAACAAAGGCTGTAATCATATCGCCTTACAGTGGATGAAAGAAGATATATCGGCGTGAAACCAGCGACCAAGAATTAGGTAATTACCATTGAATTGGTTTATACGACGGCTAGCCGACTCATCAATGTATTATGATGAATGGATGCCATCCTTATTATATAAGATGAAAAGAATGGAGTTGTAACGATCAGCAATGATTCCTTTCCGCCTGTGATTTTTGTTCAGTGGCGTCTTCTTATGAACTGCTTGAAGGTTTTTAGCAAGGTTTCAATTCATCCGAGTAGCCCCAAAATTGGATAGCGTCTTCTCTGTTCTGCAGAAGAGAGAGATTTCACAGGATCTTCCGTACTTGAACAGCGATTTCTCCACTGAGCAACACCTCACAGCGTAGAACGCCATGTGAAACGTATCAGGTGGGTAGAAGAGAAGATTTCCCATTGGCCATGTAAACATGACAGAGCGTGATATACGATGGAATCCACGGACATACGACATCCCTTAGGAGACACTGAACAAATGCCACTTTTCCTTGGTGCTAATTACTTCTACCGTTGACCCCGATGTACTGTTACTGGTGTGGAAATATGGATATGGAAAGGGCCTAGGAGATGGAATGAAGAAGAAAGACGGGAACAGTGTAATCCTAAAAGCAAGATTCAAATAAGTTCTTTGAGTGACATTTTAGATAGGTGGAACTAAACATTGAGGACTGAAATTCTTTGGTTACTCTATCTACATTTATTATAGAAACACAACGTTTCAACCAGAGTGTACTACGGCCAGGGTACACTGGTTGAAACGTTGTGTTTCTATAATAAGTGTAGATAGAGTAACCAAAGAATTTCCTCAATGTCAAGATTCAAATCTTCTTAGTGCATTTTGAACCTATAGGCCCTACATGTATTTCACAATAAATTAAACATGTCCAAAATATCTTTTACCACTGGGCAGACGCGTCTGAATCGTAAAATTTTCATTCGTGTTTTCAAATCTTGACATTTCATACTTCGGAATGCTCCCACCAGTCACAAAATGATACCTCATTAAAGTATCTTAAAAATCCATCAAGATTTGAAACATTATTGGAAGATTTCTAAGCCTGGGGTTAAAATAGAACAAAGGAAAACCTAATCTTATCCGCGCTGAACCTTCTTAGCCTCAACGCTATGTCCAGAGATTTTTTCCAATTTGGCCGTTACTATGTCCTGCTTGAGGTCATGATGTGGTATTATTATCAGATAGAAGACCGTGTGTATCAATGATAAGTGAAATAAGAGAGCCAACAAGACACATTTGAATAATTTCCCTTGAGTGAAAACTGGTCTGAACGAACAGCGGGATGGAATTGAATTACCGATATTTTGATATTAGATAAGGAAGGGTTCAACCAAGAGATTACAAGAAAGGAAACTCAAATGATATATCGTGTTTCTGTATTGTTTAGCTGAGGAAAGCAACACAGGTTACGGGTTTCACCCACTGTTGTCAGTAGGGCAGAGGACCAGTCTACGACGCATGCGCAGTGAACACGAGGAGGAAATCCGCCAAAGGCTGAATGCTTGTCTCAGTGCAGAAAACAACCTTTATTCAGTAACTGCTCTTTTAAGCTCAGTTTGTTTTGAAACTTCTGACGAGAGGTTGGTCTCTGGTCAATTAGATTGCTGAGTGAGGTTGATCAGCAAAAAGATACTACAGGCCACATAAAAGTCCTACATACCTACCCCATGGCAGAGAAATCGAGCATTACCAATTCGCTATCGGTTCCGGAAAAAACCGTAGCAGAGATCAAGCGATGTCTTCATTCATTTCCTTGGCACCCTGGGGAGACGATCGCATGACTGGCCGATAGTCTTACCAACAAGGGCTTCTATGTTTCATCACCTGTCCATTTCACACGCTAGACTAATGTAATAAGAGGTTATCATTGTCAAGATAGCCGTATCTCATCCGTTCTTTAATAGCCGGACAACGCCTCGGTGAATACTTAATTGGTACAACCGAATGTATCCTGTTACTTTGGGGGAAACCGCTGAACTGACGACGACAACAACGCTGGCGGAGACTTTGGATTCGACGAGTTGGTGAAATGGGCATCACCATTGAGTTTGTTCTATGCAAGGACTGAAAGGATGCCAGACACAGGCTGACCTTTTCTAGAAGTCACGTCTCTGTCTCTCCCTAAATCTCTCTCCAATTAATCCGAACTGAGAAAATTTCAACAAAGGGGCAAAATACGAGGCACTTGGAGTCCACTTTATATCAGAGTTCGGCCAGCGCCGGCGGCTCACATCTAATTGGTTAATGACGAGAGGATGTGAACCTCCTCTCCTCATGCTCAGTTAGTTTTTCCCCAGCAGCACCATCGAAGAAGAGCTTGAGGGGAGACCAATGCCATTAGACAGCCGTCTTTTTTGCCTTGCCTGTCCACTACATGATTTATAGTTCCATCGTGACCCTTGGCTGTCAGGCCCATTGATTAGAAGCGTTGAGTCCTTGCAATATGCCAGACACATGAAGGCCGGGCATGAGTTCAAACATTCAGTATAATGTAAACACACTGATTTAACCAAGAACAAGCCAATGGCTGTTTTTTTAGATCGACTGCGTCGGCGGAAAATAGAATTTTCAACGCTTCTTTTCTTAGGTCTTTCACTAGCGCCACGGATTCTAAAGCAACTGTTGGCCAACGCTTAATATCAAAATGCAAGTTACAAAGATGCAACAAATACTTCTAGGGTCCTATATGGAGTTGAAATTAAAAGAAGCAATAAGACACCATCTCATTTCCTTTTTAGAAGAAATACAACCAGATTTTTCATCGGTGGAAAATGAACAGGCACAACAACCATTTGGTGCCGTAAAGCAGTCGAGATTTTTGCGATGATTCCGAAAAGCAGTCGCATTTTAGCGACCTCTTGAATTTTTTTACCGTCATCAACGTTCGAATGTCCTCGACTAAATAGCACATAAAACAAAACCGATAATGATATATAACATATCTTTTCCCAGTAAGACCTGGGGGAAATAACATCGACCGATAAAGACAAGAACTGTTGATAAATTGTCTGATTTGAAATTCAATGAACCCCGCAATTGACACAATCAAAACAGTAAAATGAGCAGCCAAGAGAATAGTCTTTTCACTTGAGAGAATAAATATTTTAAATCACTGTAGGGAAAACAAGTATTTGAAATTTAAAAAAATCCAGTATCTTAGCTTCCTAATTGAGTTTCATCCAGGTTAGGAACTTGACTAAGTCATTTCAATAGATCATCTACAAATTTTTATCGAAAGCCTAAGGCGGGATTTGTTTTGCTCGATCTGAAAACTTCCTACATAAAGATATTTTGCTAACTGGTAATTGAAACATGAGTAGGCCTAGATTTCCGGTGCGAAGCAAGAGGTGATTCTTTTAGATCGGCCCACAACCTCCTGCGAGGACACCAAAATGAACAGACTCATGTTGGGCCTTCTCGTGATGACACTGCTATTAGCGAGTTTAAGAAATCAAACGATAAACCTTAACTTTACGACAACGTTATTTTTTGTACCGAAAATGCAATATATAATCTGGTGAATTCGCAGTATGAAAAATAACGTTGCCGTAAATTTAACGTTCATCGTCTGATTTCTGTAACTCCCTATTACCTGTTGATGCTTACCTTGGTCTCGTTGATCGCGTTAAGGCGACATGTCCTATCCCACCAAAGTAGTGTTAAGTCAACAAACCTGTTATCGGGTAAAAACCTTGGGTGTTGTATAAAATATTGATACAAATACCCGCAGTTGAGGTCTAATATTAATAAAGAGAAGGCCATTTGCACAGGTTCGCCAAGGCAGATCGATGATTGCCCCTATCTTGTCTTACAACATGACCTTTATTTAACTTGTTATTTTGTATCAACCAGTCATTTGATAGCTTGTATACAGCAGGGTTTCATTTGTAATGGTCTGACCTTTCCTAACACTATATCCCCAAATCAATAGCTAATATAAGTAAGCAGATATTGGCTTCTTAAACAGTTTTTTGACATACAACATGAAAAATAATGATGCTTTTTTGGTATCGATTCCAATACATTATGCACTAACCAATGCACATGTACAGCACTGTTTCAAAGAAAAGCCAATCAAATGGATATTCAGTAGTACAAGTACTTTCAACTGTCACTGATTTTGGACAGAAGCCGTGTAAAAAACGAGATCATTTCATGGTAAACTGCTTTAAAAATATCCTAAACTGGCAATGATCCGTTCACGTGATTCTCAAATCGCGTGATTCGTTGTTATACGAGGCAAAAAACGTTCAAGTTGCATTCTCATTAGAGTGTTTCCTAAAGACTGGTTCTCATCGTGCCACAAACAGCAAATGATTACTTTGAGGAAATTAAATACTGGAAGCGGTAATAGGTACACGCATCGTTTACTAAAAATTGATCATCTTCACTTCATTAGCCTGGGGGAAGCCTCTAAAATAGTGTTTATGAAATGAAACTTTATGGGAAATCTACTGAAAATGCATTGACTGGAATAAACTCGTCTTTTTCTCAGGAAAAGACAGCAATTGAGAGACAAAACGACAAAGCAGTCGTTCACGCAAGTAAAGTGAACTGAATTGATCAGCACAGAAGACATCGAAATATTCTTCGGGAATTGGTGTTTTTTTACCAACTCTGACGTCACACATCCATGCGTGACGTCATGACGAATATCGTAGTTGTGACGACGACAGGGTGAACCACGAAAGAACAGCAACATCACTATCACATTAGGTGTACATGATTGTACAAATGTATTCTGCAAAAACTCGAATACAAAATAACGAGCTGCAGACAGACAGGAGAACAGTCACACTGCCACAAGGTCTTCAAGCTGCGACTGAGGGCGTTTTGAGTCGCTGGAAGGTCGCTTTTCGCACACTTGACACCACAGCGGCTGCGGGCAATCTTACGGTTCTCTGTCATACCAGTCCAAGACTTCGGTTGGAGGGCACAGGAAACCCGAAAACTCGTATGCACAAGAAGGGGCAAAAAACAACTACATGTAATACCCACACTTATCGTATTCTCCATGTACAGCACGCACCAGATGTACACATGACAAGTCAGCTATGCCCATTCGATGGGCCTACCCACAGGTCTAGTCAGCTTGCTTTCTGAATTCTGTCTGCCAACTCATTCAAGTTCAGACCCTTGAGCGATTACATCATCACCCATTATTAAAGCGGCCTATCCACATACAATATTATTGCACAATATGAGGATCAAAATGGGCAATATTATTGCCAATCTTTCTTCCATCCATTATGCCAGAAGCACATGACACCCATTTTGGCCCCATATTGTGCAATAATATTGTACCGTGGAAAAACCGCTTAAGCCCGAGAACTACCCTTGTGCCTCAATAACAAAAGACTTGACCTGGTCATGCACCAGAAGTATTATTCAATTCAACGCAGCTCTTGTACACGTCAGCTCATTTGTGAGTAATCATGACAAAGGGTTATTCGCCTGCTCGAAAACAACGTGCGGACCTGCTTATGCCCGCTGCACACGATCAAATTTTTCATCCATTTTTTGGGAAATTCAGATCCCGGGCCTATTGAGGCTTCAATGTATAAACCCGCATGTAGGCCTTTATAAGCATATTCAGAAAATTGGATGAAAAATTTGATCGTGGACAGCGGGCATAAGTCACCATTATTTTTAAAGCTACATGTACGTGATTCAGTGTCGTCAAATAGCCACCAGAGTATACACGAAATGTGGTCAAAAAGTGACCACAGTGCACGAAATGATGTCAAAAATAGCGACCACAGTGCATGAAATGTCGTCAAAAAAATGACCTCAGTATACACGAAATATCGTCAAAAGGGGACCTACACGAAAAGATGATCTTCCTTTTATGTCGTGGAAAACAATATACTACGAAATGGGATAAAAGAGGAGCAAAGGTTTCTGGTATCATTTGAGGTACATTTTATTGGTATGTCATCGTAAAAACATTTCCCATTAGCTTATAGATCCCATTTCGCCGGGACTGTACTTGCTACCAAATGTAGCCTGTGATATCCGATATATGGGGCTTAGAAACTGACCTCAACATCGAGAGAAATGACCGTATGTCGCAGTTACGTAGGACAATATTCCACGGGGATCTCTCTCATTTCCAAAGGGGTCGAACTTCAATCAGCATTTAATGTAAGGGATTAAGGAAAGCGATACCAATGCGTATATCAATGGAACAGGAATACAATATTTTATTTTGATGGAAGTTGCATTAACTGAATCTGTATCTGGTAGACTGGATTAACTTAAAACATTTGTAGCTAATCCGAGATTTCTGGTCACGTTGTCGCTGAAAGCTAATCCGTAAACGGGATATTTACAGTAATTCTCGTTTTCAATAACATGATTCCGCACGGGTTTACATCAACGCGGATTTGTCATGTCACTTTCGGGATGATTCATCGATAGGTTTGGTGCTTTGTAATTTATAATCAGCAGGATAACTGTATATAATAAGCATAGAAATACGCCTAGATCAAGGTTAATGCGTCATCATTCACGAAAACAACATCAGATCAACCTCTCCACAGCTCAGAAGAGGATCCTTTGGAAAATATCATCCAAAAGACACAATTTCTCTAAGAAATTAGGGAACTTGCGTTCTCTCCATAACTGTGGTTCTCAACACTTTGAGGCATAACTTCTCACATTTCGTCCCTGTTCCGTCGGATACAGCGTTACTCACAACAAGCATTAAGTGATTAATTATCCTTCGATGAGAGTGAGTAATGCGATTCTGACATTTTCATTTCTCGTAGGTCTCAGCGTGGGTGATTATAAATGTCAGTTGTAGAAGAATATGCTGAGATGGTTTTGATTAGGAAGTCAAAAAAGTACGGTTCTTCTTATGGAAGCTGTGCATTATGAGTGGCCAGTAGAGGCCAACACTATGGGCCAAATTCATAAAGGGTGTTTAAGACTTAGACGCGTGTAACTTCTCTAAATGCACACACGTTCACCTTGCATTTGACGAAATTACACGCGTCTAAGTCTTAAACACCCTTTATGAATTTGGCCCAATATGTCCAGACGCTGTTTAACAAAATTCAGGCTCAATAAACGGATACTATTATTAATGAGTTAATATGATTACCTCGCATTAGATATTCAAGTTCTCAAACCAGGATTCTAATCAAACAAATGGAACCAGATGGCGGAAGCATCCTCCCGGAGGCTGAAATCAATCTGACACATGAACAAACCATCCCAACAATACGCTGCATAAATATTTAATAGCTTCCCTAACCACAAAGCAGCTGCGAACTGTATTCTTGAAGTAGGAAGGAGTAGCGAACTACAGACACAGATTAAGAATTGGAATTTGACTAGTAGAATTACAGAGAAAGCAAGATTGGTAATTGGTAAATATAAAGCGTTCTTTCTGAGCAGAGCAACGAAAGACGTTTTCCATCTTTCGCCAGATTTGAAAACCAATGTCAGTAGCCTTTACGAACGAGCAAGGTATAAGGCATAAGAGACCAGCGATAAACACTAAACAGCATTGGAAATTGATCCGCAGGAAATGGGGCAACTTTCCCATCGTTACGGATGGTGAACACCCTTGAAACATCCTCAATATTTGTTTGTTTTGAAGCTTTGATTGGCCTTGCTACATTACGAGCGTCATGGTCATCGACAATACAGAAAGTTACATGATTAATGATGATGACTACTACGGTTATCAGTTATTGTAAAGCTGCTTGCTCGGTTCATTAATGTCGCATCATCAACGTCCCGACTTTTGCCCGATCGGATGGCTGGACCAAACGTGCTGTGGACGAAATGCTAAAGGCAAAGAAATATCAACCAAACAAGGGCTTATCTTTGACGACAATAGGTATTTTTGGCACTGAATTACTTCGTTCGTAAACAAAGTCCTTGTAACCACCTCTCAATGGGGAACAACGGTGAAGCAGACCACGCGAGAATATACGCGTGGGTTTGAACTTATAGTACACATTAGGGCCGTTTAGACGACAGGCAAAAATCCACATGCGATCCGATCGAATCCGATTGTGGTTCAAAACTCTTGCGTGTAAACGCTACCCAAAGCGGCCCAATGTGGATTTTGGACCGCACTGGACCACATACGACCACATTCAAATCTCGTCTAAACGCAAATGAGACCCGTACTGGTCGATCGGATCCAATCGGATCGAATCTGAATGAGGTTTTTTGGGTTGTCGTCTAAACGGCCCTATTATGTCACCTATCATTCATGACGATTCAAGGTGTGATTGGCCGTGCTTGGTGAACCGCATCTCTTGAACAATAAGCTTCTATAGGTGTCACCTCTGCTCTATAAGTCATCATGTGACCAAATGGTGATCCCATTGACGATGCCACTGTTCAGCACGGTTCCCTGATAGATTCCATAGCCATATGGTTGGTTCCCTACAAGAACTTGGCGGACACAAAGTTCTCTTCTTCGTCCTCATTATTTCCTCGTTTGTCACATCACAGAGAAAATCTCCGCGTCCTTCTGAAGGTAACGCCAACCGCCTGCGGGTGATCAATTACTTCACTCCAAACATTACTGATCTTAATGAGAAGAATTACACAGAAATTACTTGTAAATTACAAGGGTACCTTATAGTTAAATGATCACCAAATTACCCAAATACCTGTTCATGTTGTCAATATCGGGTAACCCTGTTCCCAATTACCACCATCCACTTTCTGAGGAATCTCAAATTGGAGATGATTACCTAAATCGACGATAAAGCACGACTTTGATGAGATTGAGGCGAAGTAAAATGGCCACAGATTAGGGTAGACGTGTTTACTATTATTTACTCACTCAACGATGATTAGCACTGTCTCATCCCTTAGCTAATCATTAATGTCAACTCCCTTCGTCACCGCAGTGACAAAGTCTATCTCCAATTTAAGAACCTCTTCTCAGGATGGTGGCTATCTAGGAACTGATGACAACATCTGCCACAAAAGTGCGGAAACGGGACAAAGAAACCAGTCATACTGATCAGACCTGTCAGAATTGGTTCTAGTCTTCAAGAAGATCTTTTTGAGATACATTGTAATACGTGTGTGTGATCTCATCCTGTGGGAATACCTCTTGCTTTCACACCCGAAATACCGTACTTTCATATTCAACAGTTGTACTAAACAATATTCTCCCCACTCACTATGTATTAGGTAAGTATGGTGCCGAGGCGATCATTGGCATGCTGATTTCAGGACAAGCGAAACCTTGTTAATCACCAGCATTAAGCCCGTCTGTCGTCAATTTCATATTAGATGTTAGGCAATTCACAAGTGACAAGTTGCTGATCTCAACCTCCCTATCATTCTATCTTGTTACTGAACAGGGCCCGTTTGCCCAAACGCATACTAAGTTAGAAGCCAAGAGATAGAATGATACTGCCTAGTATGCTTTTGTGCAACCGGGCCCTGATATTAGTAGAGAGGCAAATCAGAAAAAGTGGCTTATTTAAGAAATCAAAATCATTTTGTAGTACAGAGTGGCATCCACCGTGGACAGTTGGCCCATGGGGTGGTGCATTGGGCCTGGGTGGATGCCACCTCAGATTTTACCTTTTAAGCCTGTTTTAACCCTTTTTGTGTAAAAATGGGTATTTCTAAAACGACTCATATTTCGGGGGTAGGCCAAACCAAAATGCCTCTATCTCCGGGAGTTTTTAAGGTAGGAGAACAAACTAACCATCAAAATGAAGCTTGGTGTGTGTGCTATTCAATTTATTTATCAAAAATCACAATATGCCTTTCGGCTGGGGGTGACAAGGGTCACAATACAGACCGACCCTTCAACCCCCCCAAAATGACCCTTCCATCAAAATACCCCCCTAGGAATATCACATTTCACAGAATGGCAATATCTATTGAATTGATTGTGTAGAAAACATATTTCTGCAGTTTTTCACAAAGTTTCAGGTCCTTGGGTTAATTAG
>NMRB01001500.1:87694-101308 GCA_002633025.1 Notospermus geniculatus
CGGACCATATAAGTGATTTCTGATATTTTATGTGTTGATTTTAAGGTAGTTTAAATCTATCCAAAAAATATTTTGTAACATTAATCAAGTTTTTCTTTAAATTCTTCGGGAGACCCATTTTCTGAAAAAAGGGCAATGTACATACCCCCCTGGTTTCCACCCTAATTAACCTAGGGACCTGAAACTTTGTGAAAAACTGCAGAAATATGTTTTCTACACAATCAATTCAATAGATATTGCCATTCTGTGAAATGTGATATTCATAGGGGTATATTTTGATGGAAGGGTCATTTTTGGGGGGTTGAAGGGTCGGTCTGTATTGTGACCCTTATCACCCCCAGCCGAAAGGCATATTGTGATTTTTGATAAATAAATTAAATAGCATACACCCCAAGCTTCATTTTGATGGTTAGTTTGTTCTCCTACCATAAAAACTTTCGGAGATATAGACATTTTGGTTTGGCCTACCCCCATAATATGAGTCGTTTTAGAAATATCCATTTTTGCACAAAAAGGGTTAAAACAGGCTTATAGGGAAAAATCTGAGGTGGCATCCACCCTGGCCCAATACACCACCCCACGGGCCAACTGTCCACGGTGGATGCCACTCTGTACTACAAAATGATTTTGATTTTGCCATTTTGGGTTTCTGCCTCTCTACTATATCCAGTGGCAGCCACCCCGCCATATTTGGACACTTGTACCGAGGGGTGTATGCAGATGTGAAAGTTCTCTATCTTCTTTTGAAGGCTGATAAACGAAAGGCCTTTTACGAAGTCTCATATCGTTGTAAAAAGAGACTCATCTCATCACCAATGTTGGGAAAACCATCCATTTGTATGGCGAATAACGGGCCATGTAGAATTAGCGGAATCGGCAGATCTGGCGGATTTAGCGGATTCTGTATAAAATTGAATAAGATTTGATAATAAAGGGATTTTTTTAATAATTAAGTAATATAATTTTTTCAAGTGTTCTACATGCTGCACAGGTTATAAAGGAAAAGCTGCAACAGCGTCGCGAACGGCAACTGGCCGAACTATTCCTGCAGGCCATTTTTGTTGCCCCAGTGTTTGGATTACCGACTGTAAAAGGTATTTTCGCGGTCCTTTATAATCTGTGGGACACATGAAAAATTATATTACTTAATTAGTTTCCAATCATCATTGAATTTTATTCAATTTTACATAGAATCCGCTAAATCCGCCAGATCTGCTGATTCCGCTAATTCTACATCGCCCGAATATCGCCACTTCTGTTATGATAGCGTTTTTGTGATGAAATGTTTCATCAGGCCACATTACACCTCGTAGTTACATTGATTATGTTTGTCTTACATAGAGAGTTATTTGCCCGCTTTCATCCACCCAATACTGGGGGTTGGATGTAACAGGCTAGTAAACACCGTGCTGTGATTAAATCGGAAGCGGTTGCAACCCGCCGGAATGCAGGCCATGGTTCTAATATTAAGGAACGCTGGCGATAACTAAAAATAGTGCCAATGGCACTGTGCCCGCTTGGCTTGACAGCATAGTTGTACGAATCATCAGCAATCCCACTTAAGCCATATCGTAAGTACAAACATGCCAAATTGCCATATGAAATGGTCCATGGACCATGTGCTCACTGGGTTGGACATAACAGTCTAATGACAGAGGGAGGTACATACCAGTTATGACTATGAGCAATAGGCGGAAATGAAAGTAATTTCGCCATACAGACGGTGGTTTTGGCACGTCAATGGGATTGTTCTTTCGATGGATGTATTCGGAACACGCTCTCTCACGTTGAAGAGATAAGATTGAGAGAAAAACCTCCATTGGAACTTGTTGAATAGTTTACTAATGATTTCGCGACCACAACTTTCGAATCCTAAATATGATAACCAACACCAACGACAGAAAATATCTAGCAGTATATGAACAGGACGCCATTGTCGTGGAGGGCATTGGTGGTTATACCCCCATCACACTGAGCTAGTTCTCAGTACGTTCTTGAAAATTTTGCCGAACGGGCTCAAACTGTGTGCGAACGGAGTGGACGTAGTGGCAACTTTTATAGTCGTTTTACGAACTTCATGGACGGGAAGGGTGCTCCAGAACATCGAAGCATTATTTGGCCAAGGGTCACACGTTCTAGCCCGTTCGGCAAAATTGTCAAGAACGTACTTAGAACTAGCTCAGTGTGATTGGGGCATTACGTAGTCTCGGTCACCCGGCCGCTGTTGCGAATCTGGGGATCCGCAAATGTGTTCAACACTGCGGCACTCAACGGTTGGCTGCATGCGCGAGACTAGTGGTTTCGTCAAAAACCTGTTGACGTCACTCTTTTTGTTGTACACGTGCTGAAAAAACCAGAAGAATCACTCCTCGATCTGTGAAATCTTTGTTTCCCGCGTGAGAGGTTTTCATAAAATGTGTCCCCGGGACAGGTTAATGGAATCTTGAGATTACGACTTCACCTGTCATCGCGATTAGCTCTGGGGAACGTTCATCAGTCGGGCATGGGCAACGGAAATCGTGAGCAGAATCATCTATCAGGAGACAATAGCTCTGATTAGAGGCGGCATCCCATCTGCTGATCAACACAGAAGATCGTACCGCCATGGATATTTTTTACAACCAACCGTCGAATCATGAAATCCAGTTGGTAACTTTCGTTCGTAATCTGTGGTTTTGTTCGCCACCAGAAACTTTCGCGATCGGAAAACGACATTGACGCTGATTGATGGTTGAAAGAAATCTACAAGGAGAAAGGAAACCTCATCATTCAAACATCGGCCAGAAAGCATGTGACAACCATCACTTCGTTAGCTCATAGTTCACACTATGACCGCTTGTCTTGATCGGACACAGAGAATTCAGATGTACGTGTAGTTTCAGTAATTAGGAGTTAGTGGTTTGTCGAATAATAGGTCCGGAATTCCGATATGACCTCAGTAAGTAAGAGTAGTGGTTCGCCGAATAGAATGCCATCATTGGTACCATTTTTCAAATTATATTGGCTGGCTATGTCGTCTTGTGTTAAGTACAAACGCCCATGGGCGCCTTACCTATAATCGTTACTGTTGCAACAAAAATTACCAGGTGAGCATGTTAAGGGCCAACCAAGGACGAACGAAAAAAGCATGAAACAATAAACACTCCACCAGATTTTTATAAGACAGTGCAGTGGAGAGATACTGTGGACAGTTCTTTAATGGTGTCGTCAGAAATAACAAAATAGATTGATGGATTGTATTAAGTGCCATGACCGACACCCCCAGGGGTACTTGGTTCGAGTCCCGAGAGGCCCATTCCTCATGTGGACTAAGAAAAAGAATGGTGAAGGCTCTGTACTGAAATCGCCGGTAAAGAAAGGGAACTCTTGGAACGAGACTAGACTAGTTTTTATGATACAGCAGTTTCTAAAGACGATACATCATTTCTCTGGCTTTGATCAGGACGTTAGTATATCAGTATTGTCATTTCAGGGGCAGCCGACCAATTCATTTGGAAGAATAGCTGAAAACTACCAAGTTGAGTCCTCACTTTAGAGGCCGATGTCGATGTTTGATTTCTAATTGGAAACTACCCCCCCCCCCAGAAGTGCTTTGCAGATCATTCCCCTTATGACTTGGAACGATTCAGTTCGTAAATCGTCGCAGAGGGAATGCACGATCAGGAAAAGTACATCACAAACTCCGAATAAAACAGCATCAAACACACATGGAGTAGGTTCGAGGAGTTATTAGCGATACCTCTGAACCCACTCGGAACCCTCGGTGCTTTCAGAGCCGAAAGAATACAGCGATGAACGTCGACTGCAGAAAGAACGAGGCATCGTTTTGTTCCGTTTTTAATCCAGGAAACGCTGCCTTAAACTTTCATGAGGTACAATCACGACAATGGAAGCATACTTGGCGGGTGAAAATGCTTCCTGAGATCTCGGATTTGCCCTCTCAAATGACAATCGGTGAATCAGAGCGGAGCGGAACAACGCTACTAGAGACGATAGAATGTGGCTTAAAATGGTTCGGCTTGTTTGCTTCTTTTAGCGTTAGCAGATTGCAAGATTTAAAGTAACTTAAATGCTGAGTTGATGGCAACTTGAAACTTGCTCAACCCGAGTCAGGAGATTCTAATGTTTCTTCTAAAAACTTTGCATTCTGCTGAAGTTTTTGAAGAAAACGAAACTCACAGCTGGAAGCTGTTAGCAATTTGATTTTCGACATGACAGCGTAATGCAACGCCTCTCCGAAAATAAATGAATCGGATCGCTTCCAGTCTCCGTTCGTTCGTCGAACTTTGCACACGACATACATAACATAAACCGACTAATAAGTGCACAAAAATGCTCCTAGAACACTCTATTGCACAGAAATGGCAAAGTTGAGCTGAAGTGCGAAATGATAAAATTTAGCAAGTGCCCGTAGTTGCAAATGTCAACATCAAAGGGATACGTAAGTTTTTCGAAACGCTGCTGGTTCTCTCGCACCGTTTGCGAGGTCTCGACAATCTCATTGATGGATTATATGAAGAGGAGGATCAGGGCATATTGCTTCACGACAGCAACAACAGCACTTAAACCCAGATGGCGTATCGGGATCAAAGAATTTATATTTTCGGGCGAACACTTCTATTAGTTCTCACCCACATTGACACTCCTTTGTTTTGTCTTTGTCTTTCATTATAAGGCCTAAGGTTAACTTTTCAACATTTCATCGCAGGACACGCCCCGTTCGTGCTTATAGGGTTTCAACATAATCATGGTCTTTAAGGAGATCAAACGAGTGAACAACGTGCAAATTGACTGCATCACTTTGAGATCAGTTTTTTTCATCGACTACAAAGGTTTTGAAGTAGGTTATGATTAAAAGTAAACCGGTTTGAGCAGATAACGCCCTAACGATTTTTTTTTCTTTTGGCATTCCCCTTGGCTGCGATGTTTGTAGCGACCTCCTGACAGGGGTTAAAGAAATTGGTCGTGTGAGAATTTCCTCAATTAACCACTTTTTCGGAATAGCTTCAGGTTCCACGGATTTCAATATGAGATACTTACTGCGCTGATAACTCTGACCTATTGGCGCCACGCGGGTCCACCAGTCCTATTTTTATAGTTTATATTTGGAAAATTACCATCAAGAGTACATCTCGTCTGCTGTCAGCGAGTATAATAGACATAATCAAAGAAGTGGATGTGGGGGAGGGGGTGACAGAACCTGATATACATCTCTCTTTCGTAAAATCTTTCGTTAGTAGTGTTTTTTCTTCGTCAGTCAAAAACGTGTTTTTGGAGAATACATGTAATCGTCAACTACGTTCTGGATTGTTCCTTTTCTTGAAATCTCATCAGGGGTTTTTGTTTTTGACGTCTGTAACATGGGATATGACGACGTCAAGGGTAATAGAAAGACCAAGGACCATATTCGCAAGATAATAGTGACTTTTCGCAACGGCTAGGTTGGCCGGTGGCAACGTTTAGCGAGGATTCACCTGTGTTCGAGTAGGCTTAAATTATGGAAGCATCCTTGCTACGTTGTCGGAGGCCTAATCCGGCCGTTGTAGAAACTCACATACGGGTCCGTAAATCGACTGGTTCCTGTTGCTGTTCAATTTGCAGGAATCGTGGGGAGGGGTGATTCTACCGGTCACGTAACGCACGTCCAACGGAAGCGTTGTGACTAATGTCCCTGAGCACTAATGACAAATCATCAAGGTATTTGTTTGTGTAATGGTTAACGCCAACGCGTGGGAAATGGCACAACATCAAAACATTATGGTTTAGGGATTCATTGATATCAACCTAATCTGATTTTTGTGATATGCATCATAGAGATTATCAAGCTTGTCTAGTATTTCAGAGGCAGTGTAATAGGGACACTGAATCCAGAAAAGAAAAAGATGAAAACGTTACATTCGTCAGAAATCAGAATCTACGCTTATCACGTTTGGGAAGAAGGAAAGTATGGTGCTAAACTAAATCTCGTATGTTCCGTTTGGATTTCAAATTAACCTTCTAAACTGAGTTTATGTGCCCCTCCCCCCCCCCCCCATCCTAGCATCTTAGCTACACAATGTGTAGATTTCCATCGGAAATACGTTTTTCTTGTTGCCCTTGAAAGATAACAGGGGCGCTGGGTGGTAAAGGGAGACAAAGTCAATTGATGTCATAGTAGTACTCACTGCTGACCTCAGTTAAACAAAAGTAGTAGTACTCACTCAAACCTCAGTTCAACAAAAGTCATTGCATCAATCTTAGTGACAGAGATATGAAGACCAAATTTCAATGAAATGATATGAAATCTTTTGAGTGTGGAATGACAATACATTTGTATTGGCGCAAAATCATAGGTAGATTAGAAAGCCAGGACTTTTGACAAAATATGGCCTACCTTCCACCATCCTAGTTCCAATCACCGCATCCAAGTTGATGTTTTCATGTTGTTTCATCAGATATTCCAAGACACGATCCAAAGCATCCAAGGTCTTGGTTAGCAACGCGTCGGGCGTGTGTCCACCGGAAGAGGCACGTGCTGCCAACAGCATCAGCAACAGACAGCTCCATGCGGCTATGTTCATAGTGTGACAAGTGAAGAATGAAAGAAATCACGACAGCTTACGATAAGAGACAGTTCTGAACCCTCCTTTCCCCTTCTGAATTTGCCACCTCCAACTTTCTGTCATTTTATATCACCTCCCGAAAATTCTACTTGGGACGCATCCTTGTTGTCATGGTATCGAGTCAGAGGTCGCCGGCCAGTGACGTGTTGGTTTGTAATGATATCATGCTGCACCGACCGATGCCTCGATACGATGATTGGTTCCCTAATGATTGCCATCTGATGACGTCACCAACATACGTTGCCTGTCAAAAACAGGAAATCGACGGATCGTTCCTACGCCATCAGTAAAGCCGCTTTTAATTGGGACTTTCTCTTTCTGTTGGTGAGATTTGGTTGTGTTTGCAGAAAACCAGACGTAAGCACCGAGGGTGCAATCGGGCAAGTGTCTTGTTTCTTGCGTTTGCGGTTATCGAAATAGAAGACACAATAGAGTGGTTCAGACACGCTCCGAGAATGAAAACGAAAACGTCATCAAATCGATGTCGCTCTCAGACGCCGGTTGGGAAATCCGGGGCGTTGCTCCTCGTGAGAGTTGGCTCAGAGAAGTTCCTGACGAGGCGACAAACAAATCCTGGTATATTAACATACATGTATACCAGCTTTCTTATCTACCTACCCATAATTGACGTTTTGAAACATTTTAGCCTAAATAGGGCTATTGATTCTAACGATAGTTGGTTTCCTTTGTTACTGAATGTCAGCAGATAATCTCCGTTTTACTGAACTCGCAATGAGAAGTAATAATAGTGATAAAGTCTGCATGTTTTTTACATGAAAACCAATACTGTCGAGTCGTCGTGCTCTCAAACCGATAACGAGGCTAGAGGCAATGAACGATTCTATTTAATTTTACATTTCTCATCCCCGCCGGGACCTCGTTCCACCTTTTAGATTGCACCACGTGTACCCCTCCCTAATCTGGCGCTCGATATGTTTCGCATCCTACACAGATATTCAAATGAGTAAAACAATGACGGGGAATTTGCCTCGTCAAATGCTAATACAGAATGTGTGACTGGAGGCTTAAGAGTCCTCATTGCTTTCGGATTTCAAAAGCGTCAATTGAATTACAGTTACACCAATTTCAGATATTGCTTTAGGCGTAGCGTGACATGGAAGACGGCACTTGGCGCCATTATCTCTCAATTGTGTTGCATTTATATTTAATTGTCATCCCCAGTATATTCTCCAACATCAATAGGCAATGAAAAGGCTGGTTGCATGCACAAGTTGCTTCGAGTAGTGATTGCGTGAACAGGATGTTTGCTTTTCACTTCAAGCCACAGAGAAGTTACGAGAAGAAAAGAGATTCTGGATGTATCCGTAGCTGCTCCTTCCTTCTGTTCATTGAACATCAGGCGATGCATCTATCATGCAGATGCAGAAAAACTCAAAGTTTTGAGCAACCGCGGCTCCACAACAATAAAATCAATCAGTGGAGACTCTGCAGGACAGGGACAATGATCTCGTCCCTTTTTACGTGAAATAAGACGTATCGGCTCATTACTTTTCCCATGCTCTCGAGAGATAGATTCATGTACTTTTCCCATCAGGGAAAGAGCTTAAGAAGTAGCTCATACATTCCCCATCACATAGGAAAGAACTAGAGGAGGTGTTAGTTCATTACTTTTCCCATCACATAGGAAGGAGCTAGAGAAGGTGTTAGTTCATTACTTTTCCCATCACATAGGAAAGAATTAGAGGAGGTGTTTTTAATAGTTCATTACTTTTCCCATCACATAGGAAAGAGCTAGAGAAGGTGTCAACTCATTACTTTTCCACCACATAGGAAAGTAGCTCAATACATTTCCCACCACAAGACAGAGCCCGTTACCTTCCACTATGCATCCCAGGACATACAGCAAGTAGCTCTAACTTTCCTCAAGACGTAGGAAAGTACAGTGTTTGGGAATCCAGTGTCAAGATTGGAATGTGATTTGTGCGCACATCTTACACGCTAAAAACTGAAGTGGTGAAATCAACACCTGAGGAGTTAAAATCAACACCTTCCAAGAGGGCTGTGAGTGACTGCTCTTATGGTGTTGATTCAACACTATCTTAGGTGTTCACCAACGAAGTGTTGCAAGTCACTTGTGAAGTGCCCTGTTCCACTGTGAAAGTGATCATGGTCACTTGTCAAGTGACCCATTCCACTGTGGGTCCACACCTAATGCACCCGGAGAATCATTCATGCCGCGAACTTTTTTTTTATTTTGGGCGATTTCCTTGGCTCAGCCCTATCCAGCCGTATAAGTAGTAGTGATCTCCTTGGAAAGTGCTAGGCAGGAATACTTCAAAAGTTACAGTGGTCTTCTTAGAAAGTGTTAAAACAACACTTTAGTCCTGTTCCAACACTTTCAGTGTATTACATCACTCGTAAGTGGTGGGGCGGTCCTATTTCAACACTTTCAGTGTATTACATCACTCATAAGTGGTGGGGCGGTCCAAAGTGTTTCAAGCCCGGTTTCAAGTGTAAGGCACCACTTCGAAGTGTTGCAACCAACAACTCTTTAAAGTGTGCTGAAGACACTTTCCTCCACTTCAAGTGTTGGAGCAAGTCCATCACCCCATAAGTGTGAGAATCTAACACTTCAGTTTTTAGAGTGTATCTTATCATCTTGCCAAAGCTTACCGGTAAGTTTCTTACAACATTACGGACAAAAACTAGTTTGATTCATCACCATTGGTATATAAAGTTTAATGAGATATGTCGTTATTTTCGGGGCTAAGAGGCGAACCTTTTTCTCACTAACATTAATTGGATAACGAAGCACGCAATTAACAACATTATTTTCCCATAAAAGCCTACAAGATGCGATTTCTGATCTTCTCTATGGCAACCAACCCCCTGGATCATTTTTGTTCTGACATTTCCTCTTAATTATTCATAATTCATATTTTACTAGCATGCTGAAATCGCGTTTTGTGTGATCGAAACGTTCAGTGTGATGAATTTTCCGATTTTCTCATTCACAGCCTCAAAATATTGTTTACAGTCTTTGTTTGCGAACGGGGCGAGTGTCATCACCTGGTCTCTCGCCCGACGGCTATTTAACCATTCCACACACAGCTATACGTGCGCATCTTAACGTTTGCCCGTTAATGGCCACCGCTCGATATAAAACGTGGCACTGTTTTCTCTCTTTGTTGACCCAATACCATTCAATTTGCCACTGGTCAGCGATTGAATTAAGATGGATGACAGAGAACCGTTAATTAGTGTACAGACATGATATTCTCATAAAAATTAATCGCCAAAGACCATAACAAATAAAATGAATGACAATTAATGTGGACGAGCTGATTGCGTGTTGTCGTGATGTCAGTGCTTCAATCACCAGATGCATATGGCAATGTCGGACTTTCTTATTTATTGCAGCGAAGGAAATAAGAAAAGAACCTTCATTGGGCAAAAATGCACTCAAAAGCCAAATCTCGCGAGAACACGAAGTCAAATAGCCCGGTTTCTATTTTTACCAGCGAAGGTCGGACAAATATTAGATAACAAGTAGACTTTACTGAGTGACCATATTGTCGATGGTGAGACAGGACAAAAGCAAGGTCGGACAAACACAATGAAATTGACATGTCCGACGTCACTCGGGCGGTTCGCTATTATCTGTAAGCATCTGGCTATCTAGCTCACAAATCGGTGTCCCAGATTTTGTGGCAGATTCATTCCCTCAGCAGTGGCAATGCTGGTGACACAATAAACAAAACAATTGCAGTTGAGGCAGAAAATGGGAACCCGTATGTACACAAGCTTGCCCATTGGACCAATTCATTTTTCACCACTCCGCGAAGCGCTAATTCAGCCGAGCGACTGCAGCGACATCTGTCGTGTGATGTCACCACGTCACGTGGCAGCCCTCCTCCATTATGTCCAATTTCTCCAGGGTTTTCAGATTTATGATTACGTGAATGCGTTTGTTCCTGCTGAGACAAGACAAGGCCCATGCAGGCCTATAGTTCTTACAGCAGAAAGCTAAGCGCAGTGCATAGGTATAAGCTGCCAAATGCTTATATATTTAGTCATAAATTTCGAAATAATGACGAAGGCGGCTCAGGGGGTCGTACATAGAATGAATAAAACCCGACGCAATATCACCCTTATCCCAGATCAAGTAACTTAATAAGTCGGTACGCATTATATAGACTCATTTGGAGAAGAAACGGTTATAAAGTTTGGTAAATTTTTAGTGCTCGGTGGATATTTGAATAGCAAAGGTACAGGATAGTGTATGTTTTAAATCACAACTGGTCAAGTTTGAATAAGTATGTCTACGGAGGTACTGAGGTCACATTTGGTTCGTGAAGAAATGGCTGCCACAGAGATCCACGAGGTGGAAGTAGAAGGTAAGGGATTTTCCATTTTTCCATCCCACGGGGTCTAATTAATAAAGCAACAATGACAGCATACTTTCGAATGCATGGCAATCGGTCCATAGCCTGTAACATCAGTGGTGGTCGTGGTGGCCGTACACTTTGCTAGTAGGTTCAAACACCACCATCATCAACCAATGATAAAAAATCGAGTCGGTCGTGTAGTTATTCAAAATGCTCTACATAAAACTTGAGAACTCTCTTGAACATCAACTTATTCTACAAATTAGAGTGCCATTGGTAAACTAAATTGATAAACGGTGCAGATGGTTAGGCCTACAACTCCAAGCCAAAGGCCTGTTCTTTCAAGGGACCTTGGCCTGCTCCACTAAAGGCCCAAGGAGTCCCAGTCCGAGTCTCCCACAGGCTACCAAATCACCAAACGCCAACGGATAGGCGGACATGGCCGACAAAAACAGCAAACGAGATTTTTATATTACAAGTATGACTCATAAGATACGTAAAGTCATCTCCGAATTTCGCAAATTTTCGACCCCAGGCAAGGTCTTCCTCAGGCACTTTCTAGTAGAGATCCCAGAACTTCACTAGAAAGTGTCTGAGGAAGACCCCGCTTGGGGTCGAAAATGTGCGAAATTCGGAGATGACTTTACGTACATGTATCTTATCATTTTGTGTGTCGTTTTTTGTTGATACATGTAGGCCTATGACTGGCTTACAAGATTACAATTTTCATCAAATGTGTTTTCTGACCCAAAAATGAACATGACTCATGGTAGTCTCGCTTGGCCAGACGCTACGGGCTCACCCCTTCGGTAAATCACATTCCGCGTCTGGCTCTTTTAGAGATTAACAGTCGTGAAAACCGCGTGGTGGCAGCACGGGTCCGTGGGTTTTCCCAACCTCGTTCGCTTTCTGACAATATGGCGAGTGTCCAAGGTTGTCTGAGCGAAATATACCTCTGGGGACGGGGTTGGGTGTTTCCTGGAAGTAATTTCCGCGGGAATTATGAGTGAGAAAGAATAGTGATTGGCTGGAGCCCAGTGGAGTGCCATCTAGTGGTGTTACCGGCTTTTGAGTCCCAAATGTGCCAGTGTGTAGGAGACCGGGACGTCGGATACACACTGGGGCCGAGTGTAGACTCATGGAAAGTTAGTGAGCATTATAACCCGACTTGACAATCCCTCTCGCTGTGACAATTTGTTATCTTACATAAGCACTTCCTTTTCTTCTGTTTATTCAGATATCCGTGACATATTCCGCCACCTTGCGCCATTAATTGTCAGACATTGGAAAAACGTTGCGCGAGACTTGGGCCTTGGAGAGAGCGACATCTTTGAGATCGAAGAAGGAAGTCCCAAGAGTAAGGTGTCCGAGTTGGCCTACCAGGCACTGTGCCTGTGGCATGATAGAGTGGGGAGGGCGGCGACGAAAGCTCGACTGGTACAGACGCTGCAGAACCTTCAGCTGAAACGCGCAGAAGGTAAGTAAAGCTAAAGACACATAGATGCGGTTCGTGCTCCGGTGCGGCAACGGTAGGCGTGTTTTTAAAGTCGACTGACCCGGCTGAATGATGGGGTCGAGCAGCATTGGGTCAGTCAACTTTAAAAACACCCCTACCGTTGCCGCACCGGAGCACGAACCGCATCTATGTGTCTTTAGCTTAAGGGACGTAAATGTTTAGGTTCCCATGGATTGTTAAATAGGAAGGTTAATACGGTGGCAGGCGACCTTGTCAGTTGCTCCATTCAAAATACGTTAAATTTGTCATGTTAAAAAGTAGGCCTTCGCTGGCGACAGCTGTCAACTCATGGTCCTTCTCCATGTTTCATCTGATTTTAATTTCCAGATGAAATACAGCCAATGGTCATTAAAGAGATACGTAAACGGAGACGGAAGAAAAAATCTCAAAGCAGAACATTGTCTGAAGGGAAAGGTGTGTATACTTATTATCTAGGCCTAATACCCTAAAGCCGCAAATTAAGACTGCCAAACTTCAGGTGTCTTCCCTGGATAGGGACGTTGGTATATTGAATCGAGGCGATTTTTTACTGAGCAACCTACTGTTTTCTCTCGCCCTCGCGAAGCTAGGGCTCCATTTTTACAATGAGAAAGATTGAATCTCGCCCTCGCGAAGCTAGGGCTCCATTTTTACAATGAGAAAGATTGAATCACATTTCATCGGAGCTACTCTTTATAGCGAACCAATCGCAAACCAGGTTAAATCATTACAGGGCTGCAGGTAAATTAGGCCAGTATAGTACAAAAAGATAATCCTGCATCATTTTCAAATTCATCGCTGCTTTTCTTCAGATACCGGTACCGTTCAGCAAGCCGAAGAAATAAAGAACGGGTCTGCTAATCTGACGCTACCCACAATCGGACCTGGCCAGAGAATGCTATTGGACGAGAACGGCCATCCTCGCACATGGGCTCAACCGAGTGAAAAGAAGCGGTCGCAGAGGAACAGGGAACGAGGTGAGACGAGACTGCATATACACAAACTGACACGTGAGCCTATTGCAGCTCGACGTGCCAGCTAGCGACAAAGTGTAAAATCTAGAGTGTACCATGCGTAAGTTAAGCAAATGCTAAAACTGCATCCCAACGCTGAAAGTCCCTCAAGAATGCATTTCGTTTCTTCAGGCGCGGATCCAGAGGGGGGGGGG
>NMRB01001500.1:110090-132501 GCA_002633025.1 Notospermus geniculatus
CCCGAAGATTCTCAGGCGAGGACTGTCTCGTCACGTTCGATGCTTCCCATCCTGAGAATATCAGTGGTTCTTAGTGCTCGCTCCCTTCGTCACCGCAGACAAACGTTGCGGTGGCGAAGGGAGCGAGCAGTAAGAACCACTGATGTTCTCAGGATGATGCTTCCTGTGCACCTTTATCGGACGATCATCTCACCTCCAAGGAGTCGCCCCTCTCCTTCCAGTACCGTGTAGTCGATACCCATCAACCACGCCTGATAGATGTCCTTCATAACTGACATTTTCAACATACCAAGGTACGATAGCCACCGTTCCTGAGGTCCGAAGAAAACTCGCTGAAAGGGAAATCGCGAGTGTTGCAACTTAAACAGTTTATCATCTCCTTCATCTGAATTAGTTGATGAGACATCTCAGGGACAGGGCATCAGCGGAGGAAAGCAGCTGAGGTCGCCGTCACGTTGGGATGTCTGACGACGACGCGCGCCAGACCGAAGTGAACCGAGTACATGTACATGAATTTGACAAAATCTCAGCCCCCACCTTCTTATCATAGTATACATCTCCCTTGAAATATGTCTTGAAGCCGTCCACTCCCTGTTTCTCATGAGTGACGGCGTAAAGTCGAAATCCCCTCGCCTCGAATTCTGGCTTCATCTTTGTGAGGAGGATAGCTTGCTGAAAATGACAGCAGGTAAGGTCAGGGTCAAAGAGAATTCGTCCTGATTTCTGGTGACACTGACGGACAGCTTTCCTTGGGAGACAGTTTTGTGTGGTCGTGAGATTCATAAATTAATAGCCTACGTTTGTATTTATCCTTCCGCGAGCGCGAAATGCGTCAGGTCCTCTGTCTTGTTGTCACAGGAGGTTGCAGATTTATTTTTAATTTTTTCTTATTTTGCGTCGTTTTTATTTCGCACAATTTCGTATGAGCTGTCACTTACCCGTCTGCACAGCATACAACCTGGTCTTCGTACCGCCATCACAACAGCACCACGACCCTTCCATAATTCAGATGCCTGCAGACAGAATTACATAATGTACATCTAATGAGCTGTAGGGCTCATTAGACCTCGTTCGCGGTCTTTTATAACGCGGAAGTGAGGAAATGGAACATTCGATTTTGACCACAAATTTTATTTACGTGTGACCGTTATATAATGAACAGGCCAAAATGATATTATTATTAACCCCAGACATCTGATTCACCACCGCGTAGGCCTACATGTAACTGCACTCGAACCACAAACCCGCGCAGTCTATGAAAGCATGT
Source organism: Notospermus geniculatus (assembly GCA_002633025.1). Classification (NCBI taxonomy): domain Eukaryota; kingdom Metazoa; phylum Nemertea; class Pilidiophora; order Heteronemertea; family Lineidae; genus Notospermus; species Notospermus geniculatus. The sequence goes on from NMRB01001500.1 coordinate 111,358, forward strand.
CAGAGAATGTATAGATGTACATTATTTTTATAACGGCTACGACCAAAGGGCTACGACCATGGATGTATTATAAAGATGTAATGGTCTCCACGCTGTGACGATACATGTACATGTCACATCTGCGCACTACCTACATGTACATGTAAATAGGACAACTGCGTCATTCGCCAAACAAAGGCCAGGGACGAAAATAGGACAGTTGTTTTCCAGTGGCTCTTGCATACCCCGCCACACCCTCCCGCAAATTTAAAGGGCTCATGTCTCTGCTACGAGGGGACATGTTTTATACCTTGATTCGAGTTTCCTTGCCGTCAAAAGCTTGTAAAGTCGCGCCTGACAGGTAGGCGAGAGTCGCTGGCTCGATTGCGGCTTGTTCTTCATAAAAATACCGAATGGGAGAGCTGTGCAGGACCGCGGCTCCCGCCACGGCGCCTGCAAAGCCTAGTAACCAGGTGTACGGCATTCACGTTGCGTATAACTGCGAAAAAAAGACAGAGGAGAAAAACGGAGAAAAAAGATAGCAATCTTCTATTATGGGAATGGAGAACAAGAAACGGCTCAACTGCAGAATCCATCACCAAACTAAAACTTATTTGGTGAATGGAAAATGGCTCGAGTAACTGGTACTAGGCCGGTATTACCCGTTAAACGGATAAGAGGTGGCCTCCTAGTGAGTCTCCGTTACCAGGGCCGACCGAATCGAAACTCCGGTAGCACTAACAGTGCCTAAAGGCCCGTTTACACATGCAACTTTTCATATGCAACTTCATGCAACTTGTTGCATAAACCTGATGAGACCAAAAAGTTTCATAAAAGTTGCATGTGTAAACGGGCATGCAACTTGTTGCAACTCGATCACGCTGGAGGTTGCATCCGCGATATTTCTATGTGTAAACCGTCCCAGGTAGTTTCCCGGGGGTAGTTTGCAACAAGTTGCAAGTTGCTTCAACTTGTAACTTGGTGCAACCTAGTGTAAACGGGCCTTTAGAGAGAGGTATGCAATGCCTTTTATCATTAATTTTTCAAGGAAAAATGCTAAAATTTTGGTGTTTTCGCTGTTGCAGTGAAGAATGCTCTTCCGTCTACATCCCTTCGTTTTGCTAATACTAGCTCTCATGACCAACACCAGAATCTCTTCGTCTTGAAACAATCACACGTCACCTTGGGAGACAGCATAGACAACATTCGATCTCAAATTACCATCATTGAAGAAAGCATTCTTGAAACTATGGAGGGTCTAAATTCTATTAAGCCCTTATACTCTGCCAAGATCAAGAATATGAATGAAGTGAAGGGCTACATTGGCTTGTTCAAAGAGAAAGGTTTCGCCGGTTGTATAGCAGTTGACACACTTGAGAGAATCACATCAACGGTGAAAACAGCGAGTGAGATTCTGCAAGAACTCAGACGGCTTTTGCGCGAGATGCAGGACTCTCGTGATATCTCGGAATCAGATCACGTGACAACGATAGAGGAGAATATTCAAGAGCTGACGGCAATGTTGTTGCCGACGTATGATTTTTCTCATTTGAAAATGACTTTTATGACCAGCGTTCCAGTGTTGGACAGATTCGCCTATCAAGGAATGTTCAGTTATCTTCCGGTGTTGATGAGTAAGCTGAGCTCTGCACATCAACAGGTTGGAGAACTGCTGACGGCCATTGTGTTTCGATGATATTGGAAACAGGCTCAGGCCTACGACCGAAATAACTGGGTTGATCCAGAGGATTTTATGTCAATGTCGATAATGTCACCCATTAGGGATGGGTGTATCCGCGGACGTCCCGAAGGCTCTCTCACTCGCACGCTCCCATGTCAGGCAGGAATGCAATCTCAAGGCACGTAAGGACAACCAAACTGATTCCCCATACAAGTCAACGTCCCTGGTATGACAGACCGAACCCAAGGGATCATGGGCTGGATTCCTGCATCAATTCGATTTCTTTACAGCATACATGTATAGGAGGTTAAACTCTCAAAACACAGTCATCGAGATATCTCCTTCGTATCTCTCTTCATGAGAGAGGCAATAGAACCGAGTGAAGGACCTGTCTCATGATGTAGTAAAATTAAGGGTGGCACATTTTGAAAGGTCAAGGCCTACGGTCACTTTAGTCCGAAGCCTTAGCTATAACATTAACCCTTGATTGTTCAAGATGGAGTTTATCCGAAGGCGTATAGCGATATGGACACGTGATGGTTCTAGATGGACTGGCAGTAAACAGAAGAAAGTTGTGTCATGAAACTCATCATCTACTTCAAATAAAAACTGAAATCACGCGTGATCTGCAGGAGTGAACGTTATCTTTATTGCATTGCATGACGTGCAGGAAATTGAACTACATGTAGTATACTAAACTACTGTTGGTACTGTGTCCACAGCAGTACCTGTGTTTCCTGTCATTCTTCGTCAGCGGGCGAGGTGTTCAGTACCAGAGCCACGCTAGCTGGCGAGGGACATAGGTCTACCTTGGAGGAATTATACTGAGTATAATTCCTCCAAGGGTCTACGAATCACAGCCGAACAGAAAACATCAAATCCCTTTCCTTTTCGTCGGCGGCACAACTTGGCTTCATCACCCATGATCTTCCCAGGTGCTTTTCCGCCACAGGCGCCTTTCTTTTGGTAAGGTAGATAGAGTTTGCCGTTATTCGCTAATCCACATTGACACGACTGGAGCTGGTGTCTCTTCCATGCCTGGCGAATCTCATTCGGGCTTGCGACATTAAGTCCTAACTCCCGACAGGTAGCTCTTGCTTGTGCCGTGTTTGTGATTTTACCTGAACCGTGTTTGTGAATAAACCGGAAGACGGGATCTGAAAAATAGGGAGGTTTCGAAATCAAACGATAAACTTAAACGTTAAGGACAACTTTATTTTTTTACTGAAAATGCAATGCAAAATCGGGTTAATCAGTAGTATGAAAAATAACGTTGTCGTAAAGTTTCGGTTTATCGTTTGATTTCGAAATCTCCCCAATATGAGATTTTGTCACAAAGCCTTGTTGGACCAATTCACCACGGACGGAGACACCTAAAAGCTTTGCGAACCTACTTGGAACCCGAAGTTCGACTAAGGACTGAAGGGAAGGCACTCTTGCTAACCGGCAAATTTGCGCTATGTTTCTTATCATAAATTTTGCCTAAAATCTTTAGAAACTGCCACTATTGCATGGTTCACTCTTACCTTGGTGCTTGACTCCTCGTTTAACTATGGAAACCAGTGTCTTGTGCGTCTTTGTGCCGTAATGCCTGTTGATATAATACCTCCCAGGCCTTGGTGCCACACCCGTCACAAGCTGCATGTCCACTTTCCCACGATTGACCGCCAAAGCCAGATAAAACATTTCGATATTTCTATTCAGTCTTGCCGAATATGCTTCCCGGACGGTCCACTGCCGGTTCAGATTCCAAGCTCTACCAATGACCACCAGGAGTTTCCTTGCCCCCCGTCGATGCCCGTAACGTCTTTGGAAGGCAAAGGTCGCTGCGTATTGAATACCCCGTCGCAAACGGTTCGCATCGGAACGTGATGTCTTCAAGTAAAGATGTGTCAACTTTTTATTGGTGTTCAACCATTTCAGCACCTTTAGCTGCCTTCCATATTGAATGACACCAACTTGGACTTTTTTGCTCAGCCATTTTCTGTATTTTTTCTCGATTTTATTCAGGACCTTCTTTATCAGATTAAGCTGTTGGACTGAGACGTCGGTGTCAACCAGGAGAACTAAATCTACTGGGCGTTGGACTAGCGGTGATGGGAGGTGGCAACGAGCTGAAAAAGAACATCAGTTGAATGTGAGAAAGTAGAAACAAACTTTTATGTACCAAGTTTAAAAACGAGGTCCATTTTTCATTTTCATTGTCAGAGTGGCGCAATTGAAACATCAGCGCCTGTCGTCTCTAAGGTCCCGGGTTCAAACTCCGGTCGGGACCACCCGTCCTTCATGCGATAGAGAGGGCCACTCCCCTATAAGCGCAGGGCCGACCGCAGAGAAAGTCCGATACCGGCGCCTATCGGCAGTTAGTTATAACGAATTCCAACCAAACCGCCGATAGGTATGCACCGACAGCACTATATCGTACTCTCTGTGCGGTCGGCCCTGGTCTTCTCCTGGCGCTCCGGTGTCCTCCCGCTGTACATTAAATTCGCCTGATGTTGTCTATGTTGGAGCTATGATGCGGAACCAGTATTTGGTCCTGAATGCAGTTGGTAGGCCTTTTGCTATAGGTGGTAGGCTGACGAGCAGACCATGCAGCGGCTACCATCAAAACTTTCTGCATAGGGTTCGAATGAAAATGTCCTATTCCTCCTACCTCTCTTACACCTGTTGTAGACAGTCTTCAGGTACGTCAGCGTGCTCACCGCCAATTTCAGGTTCACACCACCGTTGAGACGCACGTAAGTGCTCGTACGCAACCACGTGTTCGAGCTGGATATGCTGCATTTCGGGCATTCTGCACAGATGATCTTCTTCATTGTCTCTATTTGGTGAAGTACCACATGAATGCGGGTCGTCACCGTGCATGGCTTTGGTGGTAGAAGCCTAAGGCCCTCTGTCGACTGTATTGATGAACCAACAACGAAAGCAGACGCCAGAAAGACCGCCAGGGAAAACATTGTCTTGTCTTCTAAAAGACATAAAAACGTGTCATTAGAATAGTCATAGGCCCATATTTTAGTATGCTCCTCAACGTAAAGGCCCGTCTACACGATCATACATTTGTTCAAAACATCATCATACATTTGTATGATGATGTTCATGGACAAATGTATGATCGGTGTGGACCGTTTTCCCAACAAACTTGAATAGCATCCAACACGTGTGATGATGTTCAAACTTTTAGCTGCATTGTGTAGACGGAAATCCACAACAAGCTGGACATCATCATACATCATCATACAAATGTATGATGATGTACAGATGTATGTTCTCAACAAGAGAACAATAGCCTTGAGGAACTCCTTTACGTTGAGGAGCATTCTAAAATACGGGGCATAGTCTTCGCCCCGCGCTCCATCTGCTGTATCGTGCGAAAAGTACTGGAAGTTATTGGTGTAATTTTCAATCTCCAGCCGTATGGAGCATGCTGGCCGCGGTGAAACACGATCAGATATTCGGTTGTAGGGGATGGTAGGAAACTCCTAGACTGGCCAACATGCGTGACGCACGTTTCGACCACGATCTGAGAGTAACAGCTAAATCAAAGTTAAGAGGCAGGATGAGGCGACGAGGGAAGCTGTTGTAGGCCTATTCACAGCAATCGGGAAATCGGAAACTTACCAGGATGTGCCAACAAGAAATGTGACTTCAACCGTTCACTCTCGACTTATGTAGCGACAGAGAGGACAAAATCAAACATCTGATCATCGAAATGTGTTTGTTGTCAATACTTGATGCATCCTGACAGTTCGATTTGAGATACTTGTGGGAATAAATTGACTCAGCTTGTTCTTGACGTGACGTCATTACGCTTTTTTTTACGTGCTCATGAATAAACGTATGTCCCGATGGGGACGAGATTCAAAACAGTAGCAAAGTCACAAGGGTCTTTTGAGCATTCCTGTACGCGGCGTTCCAGCGCTTAATAGGGACAAAATTTCATTGGTTGAGTTCATTTACCGCATTTTTTCCTTCGAAAAAGTACTTGCGTGCATGGTCAGAAACTAGACCACTCCCTACCCGAGTAGGTCCCTCTAACGGCAACGATTTGGCAACGCTCGCGTATCGTGAGACACAAGATCACGTGGCCCGCCATCGCGATTGTTTCTCAAACACGTGTGGACTCAGTTTAAGTCAAGAGATTCGCTTCAAAGTTCAATCCACTTGAGTGGCTACTTATTGCGATATTGAGCAAATATGAACAGTGAGTTGGTATCAAATCCACGTAGCGGCAGACACCAGCTGCTTGTCGCGCAAACAGACAGATTCCGCACGCCAAACGACTCAGTTCGATCTGGACCAGACATTTTCCTCAACTCAGTCCTCATCATAAAAAGAGACCTAAAATCTCACCCTTGTTACTGTAGTCTTGGTGCATGTGCAACAACACCCGTCATATCCTAGTAGGTTTCTCGTGAGGTGAGGTACTGGTGGAAGTAAAACCAATGACACATAGGCCTACAAATGATAAAAAGAACTCGTTTATTTGAAGGTGTACAGTGCATTTTATGCACATCATACATTCATACATATCAATGCATATGAAGCAGTAAAATACTCATACTAGACTTGCCATTAATATGGCGACGACAGGTTCCCATCTTCGCCGCCAAACATAATATCTCGTCTTGTCCTTGGGGTAACACGTCAGACGCAAGTCAGTGGTCGGAGCCTTGACTAGATGGCAGCACCGGTGGTAAGCATGCCAATAATCCTCTTGGTGGCAAAGACGGGAAACGGCGGGCTTATTCCATGTAGGCCTATACTGAGTTGGAAACACAACCGATGAACGTTCGACCTGATTAAATGCCCAAATAGAAATAATCATTTAAAATGGTAGAGAAGGTGGTGTCTATCACATCAGTTCACGTTGAAGAAACGAGTATCAAAATCGTCTTCACAACGATGACAACCAACTTATCATGTGCATCATGACCCTAACGACTTCGACCCATCAGTCCGGGCCTCGTTCCCAGGCCCAGGCTTCTCCCCGAGATTTTTCGGGACCTCAGGAAGGAGAATTTTTATTCCGAGTTCCTTGAGTCCATATTGCACTGGTCGTGGTGGGTAATATTGCGTATTCGGTGCCTGTTTATCCGCCTCATTAAGAGCTTTCAGCATCGTCTCTTTGCTGGCGATTTCACCAAAAACGGTTTCCCTGTGTTCAAAAAGGATTCCTCTATCATCCGGGCCAATTACATAGACAGCTGAAACATTAAAAGAACGATCGGTTAATCATTTTGCGGAGTGGATGACAATGTGACGATAGGGATGTGAACCTTTAGCTTGCTTCGGTTCTCCGCTGGACACTTCCGAACCAACGCTTCGGGAGTGTTTTCGGAAGGCCGTAATCACTCGAACCAGAAGACGACATCACAACATGCTCCACACGCTAGAAATCAACGCCAATGAAAGTCCCTGTGCACCATTCTTTTGATAAGCAAGGTTTGTTAGAGATTCCGTCGTACAGGACGAAATGTGCGAGACGGCAGCAAAACATCGGAAGTTGCGTCACCGCGTCTCACTTGCATCATCACCCGAAGATTCTCAGGCGAGGACTGTCTCGTCACGTTCGATGCTTCCCATCCTGAGAATATCAGTGGTTCTTAGTGCTCGCTCCCTTCGTCACCGCAGACAAACGTTGCGGTGGCGAAGGGAGCGAGCAGTAAGAACCACTGATGTTCTCAGGATGATGCTTCCTGTGCACCTTTATCGGACGATCATCTCACCTCCAAGGAGTCGCCCCTCTCCTTCCAGTACCGTGTAGTCGATACCCATCAACCACGCCTGATAGATATCCTTCATAACTGACATTTTCAACATACCAAGGTACGATAGCCACCGTTCCTGAGGGCCGAAGAAAACTCGCTGAAAGGGAAATCGCGAGTTTTGCAACTTAAACACTTTATCATCTCCTTCATCTGAATTAGTTATGATGAGACAGCTAGGCCTGTTGTTTAATAATCAGGAACAGGGCATCAGAGGAAAGCAGCTGAGGTCGCCGCCACGTTGGGATGTCTGACGACGACGCGCGCCAGACCGAAGTGAACCGAGTACATGAATTTGACAAAATCTCAGCCCCCACCTTCTTATCATAGTATACATCTCCCTTGAAATATGTCTTGAAGCCGTCCACTCCCTGTTTCTCATGAGTGACGGCGTGAAGTCGAAATCCCCTCGCCTCGAATTCTGGCTTCATCTTTGTGAGGAGGATAGCTTGCTGAAAATGACAGCAGGTAAGGTCAGGGTCAAAGAGAATTCGTCCAGATTTCTGGTGAGACTGACGGACAGCTTTCCTTGGGAGACATTTTTGTGTGGTCGTGAGATTCATAAACTAATAGCCTACGTTTGTATTTATCCTTCCGCGAGCGCGAAATGCGTCAGATCCTCTGTCTTGTTGTCACAGGAGGTTGCAGATTTATTTTTAATTTTTTCTTATTTTGCGTTGTTTTTATTTCGCACAATTTCGTATGAGCTGTCACTTACCCGTCTGCACAGCATACAACCTGGTCTTCGTACCGCCATCACAACAGCACCACGACCCTTCCATAATTCAGATGCCTGCAGACAGAATTACATCTAATGAGCTGTAGGGCCTAGACCTCGTTCGCGGCCTTTTATAACGCGGAAGTGAGGAAATGGAACATTCGATTTTGACCACAAAATTTTATTTACGTGTGACCGTTATATAATGAACAGGCCAAAATGATATTATTATTAACCCCAGACATCTGATTCACCACGGCATACATGTAATTGCACTCGAACCACAAACCCGCGCAGTCTGTGAAAGCATGTCAGAGAATGTATAGATGTACATTATTTTTATAACGGCTACGACCAAAGGGCTACGACCATGGATGTATTATAAAGATGTAATGGTCTCCATGCTGTGACGATATGTACATGTCACATCTGCGCGGTACCTACATGTAAATAGGACAACTGCGTCATTCGCCAAACAAAGGCCAGGGACGAAAATAGGACAGTTGTTTTCCAGTGGCTCTTGCATACCCCACACCCTCCCGCAAATTTCATGCCTTTGCCGATGGTGATATGAAATCCAATCGGCGTTATTAAGGGCTCATGTCTCTGCTACGAGGGGACATGTTTTATACCTTGATTCGAGTTTCCTTGCCGTCAAAAGCTTGTAAAGTCGCGCCTGACAGGTAGGCGAGAGTCGCTGGCTCGATTGCGGCTTGTTCTTCATAAAAATATCGAATGGGAGAGCTGTGCAGGACCGCGGCTCCCGCCACGGCGCCTGCAAAGCCTAGTAACCAGGTGTACGGCATTCACCTTGCGTATAACTGCGAAAAAAAAGACAGAGGAGAAAAACAGAGAAGAAAGATAGCAATCAATCTTCTAATATGGGAATGGAGAACAAGAATCGGCTCAACTGCAGAATCCCCCACCAAACTAAAACTTATTTGGTATGGAAAATGGCTCGAGTAACTGGTAGGCCGGTAACGGATAAGAGGTGGCCTCCATGAGCCTCCGTTACCAGGGCCGACCGAATCGAAACTCCGGTAGCACTAACAGTGCCTAAAGGCCCGTTTACACAAGCAAATTTCCATATGCAACTTCATGCAACTTAATGCATAAACCTGATGAGACCAAAAAGTTTCATAAAAGTTGCATGTGTAAACGGGCATGCAACTTGTTGCAACTCGATCACGCTGGATGTTGCATCGATATTTCTATGTGTAAACCGTCCCAGGTATTGCACCAAGTTGCAAGTTGCTGCAACTTGCAACTTGGTGCAACCTAGTGTAAACGGGCCTTTACAGAGAGGGATGCAATGCCTTTTATCATTACAGAGTTTCTCTGTTAGGCCATGTTAGTGCTATCGGAGTTTCGATTCGGTCGGCCCAGGCAGGCCTATAAGCCCTAGGGTAGGCCTAACCTACCTACGGAGTGCCCGCGTCCGTCCTTGCCCAAGGGGTTTCGTCCTTACAAGTGAATTTCTCGTGTCAGTAATTCATACGCCGACATGTTTGCAAAATATGGTGCGACAAATAAAAGCTTGCCCTCACCTGACCTAACCTAACCGAACTCGTTATTATTATCAGTGTTCAGACATGTCAGGTTCCTGGTGCCCTGCTCTTCTGTTCATTTTCACAAGCAGACCAGCACTGGCCGTGTAAAGGATTAGTCTAGTGCGCGCAATTGGTAGTTCCATCAATGGACGCTAGATGGCCTGCTCCTGAAGCGGACGTGGCCATCTGCTATTAGATATCGATGTCTGTCAATTCATTCCCCAATCAGAGCGCATCGCGTGGAGTCGAACTCGATTTTGTCGCATTTTGAGTCGATTTAGATACTAGAGTCATCGATAAAGCGTCTTCGCCTTCCATTTTTGTATAAATATGACCACGATTGTTTATGGAACTGCTCTTTGCGCGGCTCTCTTCATCAGCCCCTTGTTCGCAGGGGGTGGGCCAGAGATGGAGACAGCTCCTGATGGCCAGTCGGGGAAGTTGAGCTTCAAACCACCAGATTTGAGTGACGAGGAATCTCATAGCCTATTTATGCCGGACAATCTCAAATGTGATGGGTGCAGAGCCGTAACATACCAGGTAAATCATGGTTGCTAGGGATGCTGTGTCTAGCAACGGCACATGCACATGTAGTTATGTATACGGTATGTCTATACATTGTATTTCATTGTATTGGGCTGTGTGCTATAAGTGCATAATGTCTTCTACTCTGGCATAATCGTGATAATGACTAATTCATAACAAAACAAATGGACTCGAGTCTTCTTTGAGGCTATAACTTTGCCTCAACTCCGTCACTGAAGTGATCCAGGTGCCAACACTGCCACATGGTCGGCCTACGGCTGTATTTAGCAGGGGGGGGGGCAGTTGCCCCACAGAGCCAACCAAAAAGCGTGATTTTCATGCAGATTTTGGGCAAAAAGAAGGTCTTCTGCCCCCCCCCCCCCGGACCGAAAAGCTATTTTCGGCCCTGTGGTAGGCCCAGTTAGTAGTATCAGTCTGCAAAGGTTCCTACATAAATTTTTTACTTTCAGCTATACGTAAGCCTGAGAAAAGCCTATAACCAGAATTCTAAGTTGAAGGGGAACCTTCCAGAATCAATCATAATGGATGCAATTGATAAAGTGTGCCATGGAAAAGGAGTTTTCGAAATGTAAGTATAGGGCTACCTCTGGTAGAGAAGAGAGAGCACTCAGTGTACAACACAATAACAAGTAAGGATGCACTTTAATTACCAGTAGGCCTACATGTGTGTAATTCTATATATGGTCTGAGTTATTAAGTGCATGCATAGGCCTATTGATTTTACAGTATTCAACACTCCCTCAACCCTCAGGCACTCTGGATTTTATCCATAAAGAGGCATTAGAGTTGCTGAACATTGTTAGACAAACTTGCAATTTATATTATAAGTATTACAATGATATCATTCAAACAGTAAATAATGGACTGAATAGCTCTAGCGTCCAATGGAACTACCTAGTATGTCACATTTTGGTATTTTCGAGAAAAATGGGTTTATATTTCCAGGTCCAATATTAAGAGTTGGAATGACAACTTGGAAGAGTTTTGTTGTGGAAAACACTTCTAGGCCTAGGCCTAATTAATTGTTCTGAAGTACATTTTGATATGTTTTTAAAAAAATGTTGTATAACAGGATTAAATGCGACTTGCTATGTTTTACCTCTGTTTTCATGCTGACTTTGCAAAGGTAAAAACCTAGCAAGTCACAATTCTGATGCTTACTGATGTCCCTTGGAGTAATAAATGAGACAAATTGTGAATAGACGAATAGAAAGTTTATTATGGTTCCCGATCAATCAGATCGGGAACCATATTGTGTTTGGTCATGGTGTCTGTGTGTGTATGTGTGTGTGTGTGTGTGTGTGTGTGTGTGTGTATGTGTGTGTGTGCGTGTGTGGATGGCCTCTACCGAGGACATTTGTATGGATACACACATTCATATAGAGGACCCCCCGCCAACCGAGGACGTCCTCGGTGGTAAATCCTCGTTTAAACAGTGAAAAACCACATACAGAGTGTGCTGGTGTGTTATTGAGTGAAATAGAAAATGTCCTCGGTTGGTCGGCAAAATGTCACATTTTCTTTTTCACTGATCAACTGTGGACCCAGACATGAAATTTTACCCACAACAGTGGACTACAACTGAGGACCCCCCGATTTCTAAATGTCAATGTATTGNAATTTGGCCTTAACTCAGTTTTTCCAAAAATGTGACTTACTAGGTAGTTCCATTGGACGCTAGAGCTGTGAAGCGGGCTTCCTATTCTTTCAGGATATCTTGGCTAGTTCAGGGGTTGATCCACGCCTTGGGGGAAAGAGGAGGTAGAGCCTCTGTGTCAAATAAATTAATGGTCAATTTTGACCTGGTCTTTCAAACTGAACAATTTTAAAACCTGTTTCAAAGATTTACAAAAAACGAGGGGGTAACTCTTAGGATCCCTGCCTGAAGTTACTGTGGCGATACTGTCAGGGCCCATTTACAAGATCTGACCAATCTGTGGTCTATATATCAAACAACATTGCCAGGCCTTCAGGGGCGTTTCCTCCAGGACTGGTTTGGGAAAAGAGAGGGTACCCTGTACTCGGAACATTGAAATTTGTGCAAATTCCAGCATTTCACATTTTTTTTGCAGATTTGTTGGCGAAAAGGGGGCACATGTGCCTAAGCACGCCCTCTTGGATCTGCACCTGGCCTTGGTTACTCGATCATATACCGGTAATGTACATTACAATCTCATTCTATGGTTTCAGGTATGGAATTCGTGTGATAAACAATGTTAAACGGCTGATAGGGCCAGGTCTTCCCGAGGCAGATGAACCAGGCATTATGCAGGGAGGTGGCAAGTGGCCCAGCAGGTAAGACTTTTACACATCAATATCACATTGATAGCCTTAGTGGTTATCACGTCCCCTTAGCAAGTGGGGGGTTCCGGGTTCGAATCTCGGTCCAAATAGGATTAATCATCCCTGGCTAGTCCGTTGCATTTGTGTCTTGCAAGGGCAAGTAAAAGACCCCATCTATTAAGTGAGGAACATGAGTAGTCTGAGGTGGCCACTTCCCTACTTACCAGGGCCAGTGTGGGGGCCAATGATGCTATGGGTTCGGCCCTGATGGAAAATGTCATTTGGAATGAGCCTGCTGTTATTGGCGCCTTGATATAATGTGCAAGGTTTGGAGAGTTGACATGTGCTACTGACAGGTGATGTCTTAAGTTGAGAAGTGTCCAGACTACAGAGGGCTACAATGTATATGATGAATAAGAGAGGCAATTTGTGACTAAACTAGTGTGAAGTCCCCAAATGTACCCTTTTCTTTTCTTGCAGATTACATGATATGTGCAATCAATTCATGGGAGATTTAGAAGAGGAAAACATCTATGCAGTCTTCAAAAAACGGCCAGACGACATAAGAAACTTTGAAAATTATTTATGTCGAGGACCAGAAACGGGTTTACGTGGTGCATGCTCAAAAGTAGAAGGGAAACGTGCAAAAGTGGAACTCTAGATGTGAATGCAGATCGTGCCTTGCTTAATTATGACACCTGTTTTAAGCAGTGTTGATGCATAATTTTGAAATTTCATAAAACAGCAGTGAATAATTGAAGTGTACGTGTTATTAGATATCTGAGAATCTGGTATGTTACCAGCAAAGCAAGGATACAATGTGACACATGTCCATGCCTATTCACATTCCATGGTTTTTCCATAATACGATGTACAAATTACTACATTGCGTGCTTTGAAGATTACCGTAGTTCCAACCGGAGAATGAATCAACCCGTTTCAAAGTCATCAAAATTTCCTAGCTTAGGTCAACATTCATTTACCATTGTTTGGAGGGTAACTTAGGAATATCCTCAAGTTATAACCACAGACTGTGACAAAAAGTTATAACTGACTGTAGTTGTCATTGTGATGCTGTATGGCATTGTATGTAAGAATGTCATGAGTGATATCGATTACATTGATGTGTTGTGTCTGCTGTGTGTGTTGTGTTTTCAAGTTTCTGAAATTTTCTTGTTCTCAAGCATTGTGATTGTGTGCAATTAGTAAGGTGCCATTTCTGATGCCCTCCGTCTAGTACACTTTTGCATTTTAGGTCTGGAATTTAGCTTAGTTTTAGCTTCCTAGCTTCTTGTTGTGGGTCATCCTATGCATGCTTTATACATGTACCAAGGACACATGTACATTTGAAGACCTGTACAACTTAGAAATATGACAAAGCTGTAACCGTGGTGACAAACGTACCCCCAAAAATGGATAAGCGAGCTAACCCCCATGCCTTGCGTTTGAAGGTGCAGTGTTGTACATGCAAGTTGTGTTACAGGATTATACATGAAAATACGGTCTCACCCAGGATACATGCAAGTGGAATTCAAGAATGACCTGACAACAGTACATACATGCACATATTCATTGAATCATGCCATTCATTTCTTCAACTCAGTCACACATTTTTTGTGAAGCTGGACAGATAAAACAAGCCTTCAAGTTGCTGATATTTTTGATGTATTTGTATTATAAATATACTTAGTATACAATGTTGTAATCTTATTGAAAGATTTAATATTCATGTCAAATATGCAGTTCTTTATTTCTTCCTGGTTGCAACTTCTGCACAGATCTTCTCACAGCATACACGTAAGAAGATGACGAGTTGTCCCAACGCATTCAGGTTACCTTGGTCCACAAAGTTTCAATCTATGAACTTCCAGTTGAAGATTCTTGACTAAGGATGACATCTGCAGTCCTCTCAGCTGACACTAAACAACCATCCAGGTTCGTGTGGTAAAAACTGTCTCCAGCACAGATTAAAAGTGGATCGTTGTGTAAAATGACAAAGCCTGGACTTCCTTCATAACCTTTATGGACCTGAAAGAAAAGAAAACCAAATTATTACCATTTTCATAAACTGATCAGAAGACAATAGATACAGTATTTTCGAATTATGCAAGATCAACATGGAGATTTATCACATAAGGCTAGACCCAGGGAGGAGATAGTCCATGGCAGGCCTAATTGTGTCAAAGATATCTATCTCCATGAATGCATGGGATGGATATCCAAGGACACGCATGTACAATGTGTTTCATTTTCACAGCATGTACCGTAAATCCTCTGTTAGATCAACATCAATGAAATCGCATGCACTGAACAAGACTTTTGTAGATGACTAAACAGTTAATAGTCAGATACGAACCTGTGAGTATCTCCACTTATGACACTTGGTCTCCACAGGTTCAGGTAGATCAGGTATCAGTCTTTTCAGATGGGCCATTATTATTGGTTGTACTTCAGAGTCCTTGTCCTCTTCCAGATGCTTAAGGCCAAATGGAACGCAGGTGTGGACACACATGGAATGGGCCACTCCATCTGGAAATAGAATATTTCTTTGTTACGAGAGATGAGTTATTGGGGCAGTTAACTTTCACACTACGGTAATAATTTTAAGATCACCATCACAAAACTCAATACTGATGCTATTTTCGCCCCGCCGTACCACTGATCTTTTCCATTAAGTTAAGCTGAAAACGTGTAGAGTGACCGCCATCTCAGACTAACAACTGGCAGAACTGGAGTTTCTGAACCTTTGGTCAACGATTGTCGCCTATGTTGTTTTAAGGGTTAAGACTTGACAGATGTTAGCATGGTTGGACCAAGCTCATGCTTACCTTTCCCTCTCTTCTTGTCGTCAATAGACACATACCGTATACACGGATCATCCCAGAAGAATTTGGCTGTCCATGGGACATTCAATTTGGCTTCTGGTGGAAAGTATAAACCAAGTGCATACCGACTAGAGTAGATCACATTTGATAGTTTCTCCTTTATATCCTTCTGTTCATCTGTGAGGAGACAACTTGATTAGGAAAAGGAGATGCAGCATGAGTACCGTATTTTCGCGACTATAAGGCACGGCCTTTTTTGTGAAAAAGGGTCTAAAATTGGGAGTGCGTCTTATAGTGAGGTGCGCCTTATCTGCGGCTGGGGTCCAACAATTTCGTCAGAAGTGTCGAGACGCTGACAAACCCAAGCATTCAAGCAGCATGCATGCATGTGCAAGTCGAGTCATGCTCATGCTGCTGCTGGTTGATGACATGTGTGCACTGAAGCATTGCTGTGGTGTACCTCACGAGTGCGTCTTATAGTGCAGTGCGTCTAATGTATGGATTTCGTCAGAGATTTAGGGTGAAATTAGGGGGTGCGCCTTATAGTCAGGTGCGCCCTATAGTCGCNAGATATCTGAGAATCTGGTATGTTACCAGCAAAGCGAGGATACAGTGTAACGCATGTCCATTCCTATTCACATTCCTTGGTTTTGCCATAATATGATGTACAGTGTGCTTTGAAGATTACCGTAGTTCCAACCAGAGAATGAATCAACCCGTTTCAAAGTCATCAAAATTTCCTAGCTTAGGTCAACATTCATTTACCATTGTTTGGAGGGTAACTTAGGAAAATCCTCAAGTTATAACCACAGACTGTGACAAAAAAGTTATAATTGACTGTAGTTGTCATTGTGATGCTGTATGGCATTGTAGGCCCTATGTAAGAATGTCATGAGTAATATCGATTACATTGATGTGTTGTGTCTGCTGTGTGTGTTGTGTTTTCAAGTTTCTGAAATTTTCTTGTTCTCAAGCATTGTGATTGTGTGCAATTAGTAAGGTGCCATTTCTGATGCCCTCCGTCTAGTACAGTTTTGCATTTTAGGTCTGGAATTTAGCTTAGTTTTATCTTCCTAGCTTCTTGTTGTGGGTCATCCTATGCATGCTTTATACCAAGGACACATGTACATTTAAAAACCTGTACAACTTAGAAATACGACAAAGCTGTAACCATGCTGACAAACATACCCCCAAAAATGGATAAGCAAGCGAACCCTCATGCTTTGTGTTTGAAGGTGCAGTGTTGTACATGCAAGTGGTGTTACAGGATTATACATGAAAATACGGTCTCACCCAGGATACATCATGCAAGTGGAATTCAAGAATGACCTGACAACAGTACATACATGCACATATTCATTGAATCATGCCATTCATTTCTTCAACTCAGTCACACATTTTTTGTGAAGCTGGACAGATAAAACAAGCCTTCAAGTTGCTGATATTTTTGATGTATTTGTATTATAAATATACTTAGTATACAATGTTGTATTCTTATTGAAAGATTTAATATTCATGTCAAATATGCAGTTCTTTATTTCTTCCTGGTTGCAACTTCTGCACAGATCTTCTCACAGCATACACATAAGAAGATGACAAGTTGTCCCAACGCATTCAGGTTACCTTGATCCACAAAGTTTCAATCTATGAACTTCCAGTTGAAGATCCTTGACTAAGAATCGCATCTGCTGTCCTCTCAGCTGACACTAAACAACCATCCAGGTTCGTGTGGTAAAAACTGTCTCCAGCACAGATTAAAAGTGGATCGTTGTGTAAAATGACAAAACCTGGACTTCCTTCATAACCTTTATGGACCTGAAAGAACAGGAACAAAACAATTACTAATATGATTTTCATACATTGATCACGAGGCCAGGTACGTAGAGGAGCTATAATAGTCCAGGGCAGTCCTAATTGCGGTCTAGGATATCTCCATGGATGCATGTTAGATCAACGTCAATGAAATAGCATGCATTGCACAAGACATTCGTTACATTTCCGTCCCTATTTTTGTAAATGACTGGCCAGTTTATTGTCAGATCCTAACCTGTGAATATCTCCACTTTTGACATTTTGTTTCCACAGGTTCCGGTAGATCAGGTATCAGTCTTTTCAGATGGTCCATTATTATTGGTTGAACTTCAGAGTCCTTGTCCTCTTCCAGATGCTTAAGGCCAAATGGAACGCAGGTATGGACACACATGGAATGGGCCACTCCATCTGGAAATAGAATATTTCTTTGTTACGAGAGATGAGTTATTCGGGCAGTTTTTTCTTTAACTTTCACACGACAATTTTATCAAAGATCACCATCACAAAACTTAGTACTGATGCTGTTTGGCCCCATCACCACTGATATTTTCCATAAAGTTAAGAAGCTGAAAACATGTAGAGTGACCGCCATCTCAGACTAGCTGGCAGAACTGAAGTTTCTGAACCTTTGGTCAACGATCGCCACCTATGTTGTTTTAAAGACTTGACACATGTTGGACCAAGCTGCTTACCTTTCCCTCTTTTCTTGTCATCAATAGACACATACCGTATACACGGATCATCCCAGAAGAATTTGGCTGTCCATGGGACATTCAATTTGGCTTCTGGTGGAAAGTATAAACCAAGTGCATACCGACTAGAGTAGATCACATTTGATAGTTTCTCCTTTATATCCTTCTGTTCATCTGTGAGGAGACAACTTGATTAGGAAAAGGAGAAGAAGCATGAGTACTGGTACATCCAAGACAAAAAGACACCATACCTACTGGTATGTAGGTGAAAAGCATGTGCCGGTATCTAGCACAATAACCTCAGTCCGACAGAAATAGGCACTAGTGAAGAGACTCCTTGATCATCAATGACTGGCACACAGAGTCAGCACAAGTCTGGTCTCCTTTAGCACACAAAGTGTTAGCATATGAAGAGGAGAGAGACCAAAGCCTTGCTGTGGGAGGATTCATATTACCACGAGGACATTCCCAATACACAAAGTGTGTGCTAGCATATGAAGAGGAGCGATACCAAGCCCTGCTGTGAGAGGATGCATATTACCATGAGGACATTCTAGCGCACAAAGTGTGTGCTAGCGTATGAAGAGGACCGAGACCAAACCCTGATGTGGGAGGATGCACAGCACCATGAGAAAATTTTACCTATAATCTCTTTTATATTTCCCTGCAGTTGAAGTATTTGAGGAGCTGGCATGGTTAATAAGACCGCATCAAAACTGCGTATCTCATCTGGCTTCTGTAGAGTTTTCACCTGCCAATACGTTTTGTATTCATCGAGATCTATAGAGGAGACATGGGTGGAGAAACACACTTCGGCATCTGAAAGGGAAAGATGTTGAGTTGAATTTCTGCCCCAGAATACCTGGTCATTTATGTAGAAACTTATGCGAGTGGGCCATGTGTCTTTAGCACAGGTGGTAGAGCGTTGCATCAAGAAACAGAAAGCCCCCCCCCCCTTATTTAAATCCCATCTTTACAGTAGGCCACACCCACCAGCTTGCTTCAAGAAATGTTTTGGGATAGTTCCAATGCCACCAGGAGCAGTGTAATTAGTTGCACCCAATCCTTCCCGTTCCTTGTCTCCTTCTATTGTTCCTGTTAAGGGCTGCAAGACACCACTGGACAATAACTCATCATGAAAGCTGAAAGACAGAGTGTAAGAAGACCAGAGATGTCCTGCGTGCTTGAAAAATGCCCATAAGGGACACACTCCGCGTGAGCTACTGCAAAATCCTGTCCGCAGTCAGCTGTACTTCACTGCGGACAGGAATATAGACCATGCAGGTGTACTCTGTGTATTTATAGATCGTGGTATGCAGGGCTGGCCTAATACATTAGTTTTGCAGTAGCTCACGTGGAGTGTGTCCCTTATGCAGCCAGAGATTGAAAGTACACCACAGTCTCTAAAGATTTTACAAGCAGAAGGAATTATAGATTTACTCAGTGTAGCATATCAATTAAAAGACAGTAACTGTCACCTTTTATTGACTTTAGCATAGTGAGGTGTCACACTGATATACTGGGCTCCAAGATCTACTGTTTGCTGGTTGTTTGAACTTCTGCTGGTGTTCATTCGCCCACCTGTAAAACACACAAACAAGATTAAAGACATTTCATGGAGTTTAGGCTTCTTTTACATAGAAGTTAGTATATGGTATATGAAAACACCGGTTAACAAAGGCTTCCCGAGGATTCATGACCGGGAATCGGCGTTTTCGTATGCCGTATAGGCCTTCTATGGAAAGGTCAAAGGAAGCCTTAGAGGACAGCCTACTTACTGTTTTTGCATCATAACTGTCATAACTTGGCAGCAGTAGGCAAACCTTGCTTTTAGAATGAACAATAACACTTGGTGAGGAACAATCTCATCAGAATGATACATTCTTATCCAAAATCTCCAATGACAGGTATATTGCAAGAAGTTTGGTTGGACTACCATCCATTAGATGGCGCCACCACCCAAACCAACTTAGCTTGGGCGATTCGAACTCGAAATACACCATAATCTATTGCAATTTGAGCATTGTTTTTACATGCTTTCATCACCTACATCCTCACAGTATCTTATTTCGAAGAAATTAGTAGACGACACACAAAAGAAACTTGGTAATTCGCACTACTGTCATGTTGCTACAATGTACACTCTTACCAGTCCCTCGCGACTTCTCGAACAGCGTGACTTTGAATTTTCCAGGGTCATTCTTTTGCAAGAGGGAGGCAGTTGCCGCACCTGTGACACCGCAACCGACAATGAGTATCTTCTTCACCATGCTTACGGTTAAATGACCTTTCCCTGAGGACATAATAGACAGTAATAAATTACACAGATATCAGGGTTCAAACTGCAGAAAACGCGAGCGACGCTTTGGTTGAACTCTCCAGTGTGCGGAGGTAGAGAGTTCAAGATCGATGTAAACATAAGCACGTGGTTCTCCAACAGCCGGTGTAACATCTGCCAGTGTTTCCGTATGTCAGTGTTTCGCTTGCTGTTTCGGAAACGCTGGCAGATAGACCGGCACGTTTGTCTGTGAAGTCGCAGCTCTTTCCTCCGTCAGACAAGGTGGGAACACTCATATGGGGAACATTCAAAAACATTTTATCGGTTCTATCAGTTTGTTTTTGATATCTGGTCAAATTTGATAAGTGGCTTCATGTATTGTATTGGCATGGCATGACACACCATGGCTGGTGCAAAAGACATTGTTCTCTGAAGTGCTTCCTTTCGGCCTATACATGTACATAAATAAAGCTTCCACGTGGACCTTTATGGATGGATACTAGCCTACCAGTGGTTGTCACTTGATGTCCGCTTACCGAGAGGCAGAGGTCCCGGGTTCGAATCCTGGGCAGTTTGGGATTACCAAGCAGCAGGTCCCGGGGTCGATTCCCAGGTCATGTGGGGACTAATTGTCTCTGGTTCTTCAGTCATGGTGCCTTGTACCTTCTGCCTTTGCAAGGGCAAGTAAAAGACCCCATCCAAGTGAGGAACACAAGTCGCTCGAGATGTCCTCTTCCATGTCTTCTGTCCAACTTCCCCACATCCTGAGGTAATCAGCAGTTCTTGAACTCCCTTTGTACTGCACTTTGTGTGCAGTGACAAATAAGTGATAAGAACCTCTGATAATCTCAGGATGACATTCATAGTGAGAAACAGTATTCATTTCTGACTGACGCCGGGAGAATTAGTGAAGTGCCTTACCTAAGGACACACAGGAAACCCTGATGTTGAGATTGAACTCAAAGAAGCCTCAATGTTGCTGGTGGTCTTTACTAACCTGACAAGCTGG
>NMRB01001500.1:132664-157526 GCA_002633025.1 Notospermus geniculatus
TGTCAGTGTTTCGCTTGCTGTTTCGGAAACGCTGGCAGATAGACCGGCACGTTTGTCTGTGAAGTCGCAGCTCTTTCCTCCGTCAGACAAGGTGGGAACACTCATATGGGGAACATTCAAAAACATTTTATCGGTTCTATCAGTTTTTGATATCTGGTCAAATTATAAGTGGCTTCATGTATTGGCACGGCACATCATGGCTGTTGCAAAAGACATTGTTCTCTGAAGTCCCTCCTTTCAGCCCTACATTAAATAAAGCTCCCACATTGACATGTATGGATGGATACTAGCCTACCAGTGGTTGTCACTTGATGTCCGCTTACCGAGAGGCAGAGGTCCCGGGTTCGAATCCTGGGCAGTTTGTGATTACCAAGCGGCAGGTCCCGGGGTCCATTCCCAGGTCATGTGGGGACTAATATTGTCTCTGGTTGTTCAGTCATGGTACCTTGTACCTTCTGCCTTTGCAAGGGCAAGTAAAAGACCCCATCCAAGTGAGGAACATGAGTCGCTCGAGATGTCCTCTTCTGTCCAACTTCCCCACATCCTGAGGTAATCAGCAGTTCTTAAACTAACTCCCTTTGTACTGCACTTTGTGTGCAGTGACAAATAAGTGATAAGAACCTCTGATAATCTCAGGATGACATTCATAGTGAGAAACAGTATTCATTTCTGACTGACGCCGGGAGAATTAGTGAAGTGCCTTACCTAAGGACACACAGGAAACCCTGATGTTGAGATTGAACTCATAGAAGCCTCAATGTTGCTGGTGGTCTTTACTAACCTGACAAGCTGGCAAAATAAAATGGATTTGGCTGATTACAAGAAGATGAAGAACTTGGGTGTGAGGTTGATTCTAAATAATGTACATAATTTATTTTGATAAATGCACAGGATGCACGGTGACAATGTCATCTTTCTACACAAAAATATACCATGTCGAACTCAGTACAACAGAAGGTACCAAAGAAATTACAAAAACTGTACAAGAAATCAGGTCTGCCTGAGACGGGAGTCTGTATATACATGTTTACACACACAACCATGACTACAAATTCAAGAGAAAATCTCAAGCCTACGTGGAGATGATTACCAATAGATACAGCAACGTGTACGGCGAGAGTGCACTTGAACAGATGATTTCCTCACGGTGGCATTAAAAGGAAAACGAAATTCAAAATTTCCTGGTCATGTCCTTGGCATTATACTCTGTACATCTGACAACTGAAAACTTGCACTGAATTTTTTTAGTTCAGCTGTATTTTGCATTCCAGATAAAATCTAATGAACCAATCACAACGAAACTTGGGCAACTCGCCCTCTTTTTTCCAGGGGTATTCACCGATAACCACTTGCATAACATACAATGAGAGGTGAAAGATAAAACTCATCACAAACAACGGGTTGCCTGAAGCATCTAAGGAACATCGAAAATGGTCCTCATAAAACATCATCATATGTACACGTGGCTATTTACAAGACAGAGCAGCTTACATAAACGTGGCACACGCAATTGTGATTTTCAATCACAGTCAGTGCCCGGTTCAAGTGGGAAACGAAGCAAGAATAAGCAGTTTTTGAAAAGGCCATGCCACGCAGGGACCTTGCACCAGACATTATATTACTGTATTATGATATGGTAATAGACTTATTCACGAACCAACATGTCTCAAATACGACTACATGGATTGAGAGAATTGTGTGAGTCAACATCCATAACATTTGGGTTGCACTGGACTCATTGCAGTCCAAATCCAGGATACCGCAAGTCCACACAAGATCTCTCAGTCCTAATTTGAGGGCAAAGACAGCTGCATTTAGGGCCGTTCTCACATGTACCAAACCTCACACACTGCTCGTGATCCCCATGGACAACAATGCTGACACCGAGAGACAGCCAATGGCTGACAGGAAGGTTTCTTGGGGACTCACCAACCCTCCCCACTCAGCACACATGATATTGGCACCAGATCAGCCCTTCTCTCCTCTGCCCTCACTACTACTTCACAACACATACGAACAATAAATAACTCCGAGAATTTTCAAATTTGAGGGGTCCCGGTCAGTTTGAAGAATCTGAACAAGTCGTTTGTTCAATGCTGCATAACAGCCCCTCATATTAATTACACCAGTAGGTAGCATAAAGGACCAACACCAAGCATTTTATCCAGCCTACTGCCAAACACATTCCTGATTAGCATTGTTTGACAAAAACAAAACTATTTTAGACCAAAGGGTCTACAGCTACCGTCGATTCATATTCATGTTCAATGCCTGAGTTGGAACACCATTGATGTAACCATACGTATAGACTGCATTGTTCATATTGTGTTGTGGTGGCTGCATCTGCATCTGCATTTGCATCTGTTGTTGAAAATTTGCCTGCGGATGCATGTTGACCACCCCCATCTGTACTGGCAGAGTTTGCGGCTGATTCATGAACCCTGTGTTGATATAACTGTGATTAATCACTGGCTGCTGCATTCTATAACCATTCATGTTCATGTTTAACACATTGTAGCCGGTGATCACGTTGCTGCCTGGTTGAATGGTGACATTTGGGGTGAAACTCATATTCGGTTTCACTGTCACATTGGGACTCTTCTGCACCACTCGGTGAGGGTAGCGCTTATAAAGATTCGGCGACGGTGAGGCGACTTGCGTGTGGATACTTGGAATGGGCGATGCTACATTTCTTTGCACGGATGGTGGTGGTGTCATCGTGACTGGGGGTGGTGTAAGATTGGGTGGTGGTGTCATGGTGTTCTCAGGTACGATATCTACAATGCCGTTAGTAAGCTGCTGCAACTTGGCAAGACTACAACTTGTATTTGTTTGATGTGGGGTCTGTCGACTGACAGAAATGGCACATGAGTTGTGAGTGAGTCTTTGAGTGTTTTGTGGCACTGGAGGCATGTAAGATGAGTTTGGCGGACAGTTATAGTTAACACTACCGGGGGCAGAGACAACAGGAATGTACGGCTGAGGCTGGGGCTGCTGTTGAGGCAACATATTACGATGCATGTTCACAGTCTCCATGTAGTTACCAGCGTGACAGTAAGAGTTCTGAACACGAGCACAGTCTGAAAAGTTCTGCGGCGGGCTGGTCTCCACTGAGTTTGCCGTCATCTCGTTGCTACAGTTCGAAGCCGGAGATTCCAATCCCAACTGAGTCACATCAATATCCACTCCATGGCCTCCATATCCATTATGAGGCAAGTTCCTGTTGGCATTAGCCAAGCTTTGATGTGGACTTGGCACAGACGGACTGTTCATATTTTGTGGCACATTAGGACTGTTGATGTTGTTAGCAGCCATACTTGGACTGTTCATGTTCTGTGGCACCATGTTTGGACTGTTCATGTTTTGTGGTGCCATATTCGGACTATTCATATTCGTAGGTGGCATGTTCGGACTCATGTTGGTTGGTGCCATGTTGGGACTGTTCATACCAACTGGCGCGACATTAGGACTGTTCAGATTCGCGCTCACCACATTCGGACTATGAATATTTGCAGATCCCATATTTGGACTGTGAATACTTGTAGTCACCTGTGGACTTCGCACATTGACAGACCCAACACTTGGGCTCTTCATGCTCACTTGCACGACCGGACTGCTCATATTGCCCTGTACAATATTAGCATGATTAGGACTATTTACACTGGCAGGGACAACATTTGGACTGTTCATACTTGTCCCGACAATCTGTGAACTATTCATGCTATTTGCGGCAACACTTCCTAGACTGACAGCTGCAGGACCAGGACTTTTTATGCTCTTGTTGCTGGAGCTGACTTGTTTAGGACTACTCATAACTGGTGATGGCATAGTGGGACTGCTCACAGTATGTCCAGGACTGCTCTGACTAACAGCCTGTGCATGTTGATTAGAGCTTAGTGTCTTCACAGTCTCTCCACTCTTGCTCACCAATGGAGGGTTGGCTACCGTAAGTGTCGACTGATATGAGACGGCACCAGCACTGGTACACGTCTGACTGGCCTTTTGACTAGGTGGAGGCGGCGGGGGTTCCTCATGATCAACACTACTTGAATTCAAAGCATCCTGCTGATTGACTGTGCCCAGTGGTAAAGTGTTCGCACAAGTTGCACTACTGTCAATCTGATCAAAATTCTCGCCCATCTCATCAGCTAAAATCTGTCCTAAATTACGAGTAGAGGCTAATGTTTCCTGCACAACTGAATCATTCTGTAGATCCTTGAGTTCTTCATGAGACACTGATGTATTAGCTTCAGAATCCGATGACTCTGATTTCTCTGACAACTCGTCTTCAACATGACTCGGGTCATCCAATACAGCGGTTTGTTCCGGTCCAGGAGAGGGCAACACCTCACAGTGAATAAGTGGAATATTTTCCACAGCTTCTTCAACTGTGCTCAATTTCTCCTCCCTAACCACCGTTTCAGAGAAAGGCTTCTTCACATATTTCTTATCAGTCAATTCCGTTTGATCAATTTCCTCATCACTGTGTTTACTGACCTCCGACACAAGCACAGCTGGTGGCGACCGCGAAGGCACAACATTAGGAGATTGTACTTTATCAATGACCTCATCTCTATGATTGTCCTCACTGTCATTGTCGTCATCACTGTCAGAATCAGAAGACTGCGAGTCCGAGTCAGAATCTGAGCCAGCAGCAGTATTAACAAGAGTTCTAACAAGAGGTCTAGCATCCCTCATATCTAAATCTAACGGCTTCTGTTCCTCGAGTACTTTCTTCTCCACCACGTCAAGTTGTTTATCACGCACTACATCCATCTCTGGCTCCCTATTCTCATCATTCTCTACATCACTCATAGGTGGCGATACCGGTTCATCACTTTTATCCTTACAGACAGCGACATTATTGCACTTATTATTGTCCTCTGCACATTTGGTGCCGTCGTTGCCAACATCACTTGAGTTCTCCTGTTTGCTTTCCTCTGTTTCGCTGCCTTCCTCTTGTTTCACCTCCTCCTCCTCTTCTTCCTTATCTTTGTCAGACTCTTCCTTCTCGCTGAGATCACTTGTACCGTTCACTTCACCATTAGCACGATTAGGTTGCGTCGTTTCGGCCAGAGTTGGGCAGGGAACCTGAAATGAAGATGGACATTCATATCAAAACCTCTACACCACACTCCCTGAAGTCAGACAAGGATTCAACCCCATAGAAAAATGTACAAATTCAGTTCAGGAGTCAACATTCACTATTTGATAATAAACAAAGAACCTAAAATTGCACACAAGTGTCACCTTCTTGCTTAGCTAGGAATCAAAGTCATCTTAGAGGGAGGATCACAGTATGCTGGAGGGAACTGAAGCTCCTTGACACCCAGAGGTTTCGGAAGTGGATGCATACCTTTGTTGGGCTCTCTGCCCCCGTCTTGCTACATGCATTATCATTCACCACTGGTTTCTTCTTTCCCCGCTTGACGCCTTTAGGCCATCCTTGTGCCTTTCTCCGGCGACGAATGGTTCGTTTTGGTTTTACGACGACCGGATCTGGCTTAGACAGAACATCACCATTGGCAATGATTTCTGTTGCCTCGACATGAGATAAGTCTGTTTTGTTACAAGCTTCCTCTTCTTCATCCTCAACTTTGCTCTCTTCTGAAAATCAGTAAAGCAATTTAGCAAATACCACAGGTTATGCTTTCTGAATACTCAGCTTGGAGACATACTACAGATATTTCTATCCTCAGGACAGCAACAGACTTGACATCTGTCATTAAACAAGCCTCTGTGTTCGTAGAATCTAGGCAGTACCATTAAAAGAATCAAAAGTCTATAATATATGCCAGGTACACTAACAATCTAATGAGTGAACTCACCCAGTTTTACAGATTCATCCAAGTCAAGTTTAGGTGTCTTAGCTGGAGGTTCATCTTGTAAGATCAAACTCCTAGGAGGCCTTCCTCGCCTCTTCCTACCGACTGGTTTCTGAGGTGTTTTCACCGGTGATTCTGTATCAGACTTTCGTTCTTGAACAAGCCCCTTCAGAGATGCACCCATTTCCTTCAACTGAAAAGGATCAAGTTGGGTAAAATAAGTACAAACTTGTCAGAGTGCTATTAAACCACCGACTGAGATGGAGCAGGATTTCACAAACCTGAGCAGAAGAATATCGCTGATTCTCCAGCATAATCTTGGGTGACTCCGACTTACCTCCTTTTCAAGCTTCTTCTCCTCCTCAGCCACCGTATTCGTCGAGATCAACGGCGTCCAGCGAAGTCCTTCTTCATCCAACTCTCGTCTCTCATGCTGCTTCAATTTCAGTTTTTCCATGTGTTCCTTCAACACCTTCTTGTCAACGCAGATCACAATTCTAAAAGGAGAAACATTAGAGTGCATGAAGTCAAGGGAATTTCAATGAAGTGTACACACTTGGGTGAGGAGAATTGTTCATTTTATCTATAACATTCGAATAAGACGAAAAGCCATCAAGGCACTGCTCCACATGAGGTTTGTCTTGCACTCCCGGCTTACTGATGTTGCATTGCATGTTAAACTCAAGACAAATGTGTCGAATACTCACTGTCCATCTTCATCCTTGCACACCATGGTCAACTGTTGTATTGTGGCGGCGATATCATGAGGGCACATTCCTGTCGCCTTGCTCACTCCCTTGATTGTGATACTCTGATCTTGGTATTTGTTCAGGTACTCCAGTATGATACTTTTCCAGTATGCCTGATAGCTCACTCGACCCAAATCTGACAGGGGCTTCTCTGGTGATCCAGTCTGGCCTTCTATCCGTGACAACAAGTAACCTAAAGAAAGATGAAAACTGGGCTGATCAGTATAATAATCGGAGCGAGACGAATCCTACATACTGCCACTTATTTAGGATGTTCAACTGTAACCTTCACCTGTTGACGAGGCTCAGCAGGTCACTACCCACAGAAAACCTGTTGGCAGCGTTTGGATAAGGCACAGCAAAATTGATATACGCTCATTTTGACACCGGTCAAGCAAGTAGAACTTGAACAGCAGAACTAGAGCAACAAATTCCAGAACTGGAGCAACAAATTCCAGAACTAAAGCCACAAATTCCAGAACTAAAACAACAAATTCCAGAACTAAAGCAACAAATTCCAGAACTAGAGCAACAAATTCCAGAACTGAAGCAACAAATTCCAGTTCAATCTATGTCTACTGTAAGTGTTTACTAGCTTTCGCAGGTTTGTTACGGTTACTTACTGAAGTCAATGAGAAATCTACCGAATCCCTTCCTTTGGTATTGTGGCATTGTCATGATGCACGAGACATTATATTTCTGTTGGCAGTGTTTTTCCTGTGAGAAAATGGAAAACTTGTTATCAGGTGCGAACGAACATAGATGAGAATGACAGTCCATGTAACCTGACTACAAAGTTCAATGGTTTGTCTCTTCTACTACCAGAGAAATGCAAATACCGGTAAAGTCCAATTTCAGAATCAGAGTGACACAGGTAGAATCAGTCAATTTAACATGATATCAGTCCTAAGTTCAGATTAAGACCTGGGTCCAGACTCAAACTGACATAAAACTACCAACATCATCATCTACTGAACACAAATTTTACACCCACAGAATGGAAAAGACCTATGGTCAGTTTTAGCCTCACCTTTGAGAAATATCCCACCAGATGACAACCACTGTCATCATTGACTGTCAGCACATAGAATAGAAATGGTTCCACATCATAGTACAGCGTCTTATGATCGAGGAAGAGCTTGGCAAGGAGACATAGGTTTTGACAGTAGATTTTATTCACGTTGCCATCTACTTCAAATACTGACACGTCATCCTTTCGATATATTTCATTGGCAGGTGGATGAAATAGGCCACATTTCTCCTGAAAGTAGCAAATTCTCAGAATTACAGTATAATGTCCAAACATCACTGAACTAACAACCTCTCAAATCCGAGCGGTTTGCAATGGAATCAATGGTAGAACTACTGATTGGATGATGGTTGCTCCACACAAGCACATTTTAAGGTCTAAGTGACCAGCAGTTGTGCTGTTTTATCCTCCTGCCTATTCTACCCTTTCCTTCCTCTCTCTGCTTAGCCAAGCCTATTAGAAGAGTTCTTAGGAAATATCGAAAAAAACTCACCATGTGCCTCTGCAGAATGCTCCTGCTCTTCATATATTTCAGACAGAATTCACAAATAAATAGTTTGGGCAACCTGAAAAATTTGAATTCAACAAGTGAGGTGATGCAAAGTTTGCATTCTTTGACCACTCTGATGGTCAGGGGCAGGAGAAAACAGAGAAAGAGAAACAGAGTGGAAAGAAGGTAGCAAGATCAGCAGGGATCACGACAAGGGCAGGAAGGGTAGGTTGTGAGACAGTGAAATGATGGATTTAGACTATATTCAGCTACATATATGAAGCAGGGACATGAACATGTAGGAGCAGGTGATGCAGGTGAAAGGGATTTTCAGGAAGGAATGGAGGTAAGAAGCCAGCACAAAACAACATTTTTGCAATCAGTGAAAGAAAGAGACTGACAAATCTCAATCCAATGCAATATACGTACATTGTAAGCCGACTCAAACTGCTACAATTCTAAACCCAGTACATTTCAGTAGCAAGCAGGCATGCACTGAGGCAATTAGGGTTAGGAAATGGGATGGGAAGAGATAGAGAGGGAGAGAAAGGAGTAGAGTACATGTAAATAGCATAGGATCAGTATCTCTTAGGAACAAAATATTGCAATAACGGATACAGGAATCCAAATCATAGAGGATTTAAGGTAATTTAAACTTAAATGAGGCTGTAAGGCACACTTAAAACAACAGCTGTGTGCTCATCAAGCTAATTAGGGTGAAACATAACCACAAGAAACTTTAAACGGAGGAATGCTACGCACGGGCACTGCCACAATGCACAAATCAAAAGGATTACCACATGTAGTAGCACAAAGTAAGCCATAACCAACATGCTAAGCACGTAGCGAAAGTGAAAGTACAAAATACATCGTTCACGAGTCGCATGAATTGTGGTATAATCCTCCTTGGTCTGGCTCTTGGCCCCTAATGGGCAGGGCACGATCATTTCATCATGTACAAACCTTGCATACTCTTGAGGATAAGGGGACGAATACCAAGTGGTGATTTCATATTTGCCAAACTCTATCAACGGAGGATACCGTCCCTGAGGCTCACTAGCTGGTTCTACTCCCCCTTCTGACGACTGAAAGAGTATAGTCTAGAAAATTAAAAGAAGAAAGGAAACATGTGTCAGGATACGGTAACCATGAGCCCGCTTGACACAACATTTACTTTCTTCATCAGTGAGGTGCATGTGCAGTGTGTTTGCTAGTCTGTAGGAAGGGATACGTCTTTGATAGATCTTTTTTACCATCCTGCACTGAAATCATAATGACCTGCATTAAGATTCCTGAACAGAGTTCATGAAGATGGCATGGTTTTTGAGGTGCAGAGAGATTATAGTGGAAAATGGGTGCAATAGTGATGTCTTTGAATTGATTGTATTTGGAAGTTGAGAATCTCCCTTTAAAAGTCACTTTCATGTTTCAATCAGTATTAATTACAAGATAGTCAGATAGCTGATAAATTACAGAACATGTTTGTGTGCAATCTTTTCATTGAGTGAATATGGTATGTGCTGGTTTCTCTTATGGTGTTGGAGATGAAGACCAAATGAGGTCACATGATGTTGGACTCTGAACGCTGTCGTCTTAGGCTACGACTACATAGAGCTACACAGTATACATGTACAGACATGCCGGTTGACGATAGCTAGCTTCATGTTGCTAAACCCTTTGTGAAGCCTTTTTATCTGGCATGCCCGTATAGACTGCAGCTCTATGCAATCACAGCCCTATACTTGTAGAAGTGAACCACCCATAATTTTATTTAGTTCGTCAGAAGAACTCTGCTTTGGTGGAGGTAGAGTTGTATTTGTGTGCATCATCCACAGCAGTGAATCACTGCACAACATGCAGCCTCACTGATGAGAAAAGGATACAACACAACAAAGCAAAATATAAAACATCCCTCTACGACCTTGGAACATTAACTGGGCCTCCATCAAAGTGAAATTGCAATCAAATAAAGTTATAACATCAGTTATGAACAGTAACAGGTAAACAGATCAATGGTTAGATGTGTGCAAAATGTCTCAACAATCAGGGGCGACTCACTGATTTTTTGTTCAATTTGACTTTGAGGTGGAAAGGTTCATCCATATAAGCCTTCATCTAAAACATGACGTGACGAAGAAAAATAGGCCAACATCAATGGAAAACATCAGGTAGACTTGAGCATGGTGAACTCGGGTTTAATTTTTTGCTTTTTATACTCAACACCTGTCACTAGAAGAATTACATGCACTAACTGCACAAGTATGCCCACGAGACATGTTCGTTCCCAAGACTTGTGGCATGTATCATGTGGCGTGTCCTGATCAGACAGGTTAACTTTCTCCAATTCAAGTTCTGCTTTGCCCCCCTTGAAACCTTTCCACTGCCATTTTCCTAAGAAGGAACAACCAGCACATGGAGAAACCAAAGAAGCTTAAGACATGTGAAGCTTACCTGCATAGCTCTCTGTCTGGCCTTCTTGAACAGGTCAATGTCCTTCTCCGTCACACCTGCGGGTAGTGAGGATCGACTGACGCCACCCACGAGAGCCCCCTCTGAAAACATCAGAATCATTTCATCAGAATCACAGTGAAGGAAATACTTATGAAAATTCATAGTTAAGTTCGTCACATCACCAACGATGAATTTAGGTCAACTGGACATAACTGTTACCAAATTGAGTAAATAAATCCCAACAGAAACACAACCAAGCGGAAAAAGAAAACAGAAATTAGTACAGCTTTGAAGTCAGTCTTACACATACACCAACATGCCCACAGGGAACCAACATAGGTATCACAAGGTCTGTGGAAGGTTTTAGTAACATGTTATTGAAAGGCTAAATCATTACATATGGTTAGCAATTCAGAGACAAGTAAATTCAGCAAAAGCTCTGACTTTTTCAACCGCTGGCATGACTGTGTAAACAGGCTGCTGACTACTTGGAGGAAACTTTAGAAAACGAAGGAGGAACAAAATTTGCTCAGGGAGGAATGTTAGATGGAAAGAAAGAGGACAAACACAAAGCAGAACACAGGCAGGAAGTGGGAACAGACTGGGTGAAGCTGGAGGTGGGGAAACTACATGCAGACATTCTCCAACAGTCAAGGGCAGCAAACTCTTACCAGTTGTTCCCCTGCCCCGTCCTCGCCCACGACCCATGCTCGATGTGGCGTTCCTGGAGTGTACTCCTGGCCCTTGCTTGTCTGCAGGTGTCGCACTCGTTCCCACGTGCTCCGATGCAGCACCTCTCCCTCTGCCCCTTCCTGCCGCGGAGTCTGAGAGTTGGGATCCACTAGTGTCGTGTCCAGGTCCTAATGACTCGTTTGAATCTGATGCAGAACTATGACCAACTTTCAGAAACCTGATGCGTTTTGGCGGAGCATAAATCACCGAGCTACGCTTTCGTGTCTCGCCCGGTGCAGTAAACAAATGTGACAGTCCGTCGAAAAGTCCTTTCAGCTGACCACTCCCTGGTGGTCCGGGCTGCTTCTGCTGGCGTTGACGTCCTTTGTTAGCCTTGTTGGCCTGTATGACCCTTGATTTTTTCAGGAGCCTGCTGGCTGCCTGTTGTGTCTTACTAGCTGGCAGCGATGGTTTGGCTTTCGTTTGTACTTTGTTTGGTACAGCCGCCTCAACTGATTTGTTATTGTTCGGTAAAACAATGTCAGTATTCAGTGATACCCTTGATTTCCTCTTGTTGCTAGGGGTGAAGAATTGCGTCAGTCCGTCAATCAAACCCTTAGGCTTACACGGCAAACTCGGGGGCTCAAACGCAGCCTCTGATTTGGCTGGTTCCGGCGGCGGTTGTCCCGCTGGATTCTGTGATTGTTCTTCTTCGCTCTCAGAAGAGGAATTGTGATCACCGTTTTGGACACTAGGGGTAGATTTAGTTGATTTATTACCATGTATTGTCGATGATGATGTGACGACGGTTGTAGTGCTCCCAGTAGAAGCTTTTTTAGCAGTTCGAGCAGAAACAAACGTTTTCTGGCGACACTTGTACTTGGGCCGTTTATCTGGGGGAAGTCGTGGACACGCGTACTGCCTGCAAACAGAGAGAAAGAAACACTTTGACAAACAGTGCGGAGAGATCATTTTCATAAGAGAATCCATGACTGGGAAAGTTTGGATGAGTAAGCAAATTTCAATCCCGTTCCTAAGCTAGCATTCAGGTTTTCTTGACATGATGCGCATGCGGTGATTCTGTGAGTTGTGCAGCATAAGCTGGTCCACCGGAACAAAATGATCAGAGGGCACCATTTCCTTTGATCCCAAAACACTGTACAAACTGTTAGATAAGAATGCTGTTAGTTTCCTGTGATGAGTCCAAGAAGGCAGATACCTTGATGTAGAGTGAGCAAGGAGTTATAGAACTGTTAGTATGATTGGTAATTTGGATGCTAGACTACTGTACATGATGGAACCTGCATGCAGAAAAGGAAAGTTGATTGAAATCCGATATGAAATACACATGAAATGTAGAAGACTTGAGTAACAAGAATCCTGCGTAAAAGTGCTCTCAGAACATCATCAGCTTTATCTGCACCTCACTCACTCTAGCTCAAACCTAGAACAAAATAAAACTGGCTGCCTACTCTAATAGAAGAGCTAGCTAGATTGGGAGAAAGAAGAATAGTTAAGAAATTGAATGAATTAATGTTTTCACACTCCTCGGGACATGCACGTGCAAGCCCTGGGTTCTGCCGAAGTTCAGGTCAAACATTGCCAACACCTAAAAGTACTCTAATTAAATAGTAGGGAGGGGAGCCAAGCCATACAATGAATGAGAATGAAGGTTCTTTGTTTCCAAACTGTGCCATATATTTGGCCATTCCACAAAAGGAAAGTACGAATGATACCACCACCATCAATTCACTGCACAACTTCAAATACCGGTATTAATATTGTTGAAAATTACCATGATTACAAGGCCCTATTGGTACAGTATCGGCAGAACCCGTGGACCCTTACTTCACACATGTACTTACGTCCGATGATGAGTGAATTTGTCGTTACTGTTACCAGTGCCATCGCATCCAGGTGTGGGACACCTGTAAATGAGGAAGGATATGAACTCGAGCTGCCGGTGTGCAGGGATCGAGTGGGCACAATATCCATACCACATTTGCACGGCACAACAAGCAAGTGACAAGAGGTGCACTCAAAAACCCCGAAATAAAACACATAACACAGGTTTGAACATATGTCAACACCTCTTTTGCAACACCGACATGTATAGAGACCTCAAGTCATAACAGTAAAACAAGACTTTGTACACTGCGTCAAAGCATGGTGCCTGAAGATGTTTTTCTCTGTCTCTGATGAACTACTGAACTCCTTTGGGATTGCTTTAAAGAAAAGTTCTGCTACAATTGTACGTCATAAACCTGAGGATAGATTCAGAAAAGGTTCAATATTCAGTTTCATTCTGAGTGATATCTGTGCATGCAAATATCTTCCAGTTCCACTGAAAATCAAAATGCATTTTTTGAACACAGGTGAATAAATAGCCTGATAATGGTTCAACATACCATAATCTGAATTTTTCTACACATCCAGTAATGAGTATCCATGGTCAAAGATACTCATACTGTATCATGAATGTTTTGTCATGCTACCCCCTCATGTTCAGCAAGAATACAGGACTACATATTGTGAGTATGTGACACTTGACAGGAAGATAAATCATTTTGTCACAACAACAAAAGCCATCATATCAAACCATAGTGACAGTGACGATGCCAATCAAAAATTTGATTGGGTCCTAACACAGAATGACAGCTGTCAATCAACCAATACTCGTCACTGTATCATCAAACAGGGTTGTCCGCAGATCGTAAATCAAGAGGGAACAGACAGTATGCTCTTTGACAACTTACTTCTGAGGGGTTTCCCGAGCAGCAGTCAAAATGCCATTTTTTCCATTCTCACTTCTCCTGTACTTTCTCCTCATATTGTCTTCAAACACACCAATGCGTTTCTTTCCTCCAGACCTTGGTATGCATAAAGCACAACTCCAAAATCCTGAAACAAAATCATCATTCAATTTATTTGGTAAGATTTGAACAAGATTTCCCTCATAGTCGAATTCAGTTCAACATGTTAAAAGCACAGATCAAAAACCTTTAGTTTAATACTCTATCGTCCTTTTTTGACATATTTACCTTTTGCTGGTTTTGAAAGTGGTGGATCACAACAATCCAAGTGGAATCCACGATCACAGGCATCACAGATCTGCAGTGTTACTTCGTCCTGAAGGAAGACCAAAAGTACTAACAGATGAAAGATTGAAATGGATAAGAACACCCACAGGATACTGACGACACCCAACCAGCAACAGCAAGAGCCTGTGGTAAGCTCTCTCCCAAGATGTGAAGCCCTCGTCTTCAAGGGTTTCTATCATTCATACATAATTATATTTCTAGCTCCATCCTTTCCTTCCACTCGGGCAGTGACACACCAACTCAAAACTTGGCAACCGAAATGCCAACTCTAAATTTGGCAAGCTAACCAGCTCGAGTTCCACTATCACAGTTGTATGCTGGATTATTTTCAAGGAAGCCACATACCTCCTCTTCATCTGGCTCCCCACAAAGAGCACAGACTTTACATTGATCACACGCCCACCGTAGAGTCTTGACTTTTTCGAGTACTTCTTCAGTGAAATTGAGACAAGAAGGATGAGCTGAAGAAGAGAAGAGCAATGATTGATTACAAAATTTAAAAATTTGATTACAAAAATGGTGGGATTCGTCTTTTGAAAATGACAGCAGCAGCATCTGTCACTCCATACTGGTCAACAGAGGTCCACGATGCCCGATACTTACCACTATAACCACATTCAGCACAAGAGATCAATTCCTCGGGTAGCCCATCCTCGTTAGCATCAACAGTACCTAGGCAGCGGTAGCATACTTGCATAGGCCGAGCCCGAAACTGGAAATAGATTTAAGAGACTGATCACAACACTGGCAAGGAAGGAGACACTGCAACAACTGGACAAGATAACCGACTTTATAGTCAAACCATAAGACTAAATTAGTACTAATTTAATTACCACCAATTAGTAATTGCCACCAATAAAATAGGGACTTCAATCAGAAACAATCCAGTCAATTAGGAAAAGTTCATCACTAATCCAAACTGAGGGGCCACCCATGACCAAGACCCCAAGCACAAGTGCTAGAGTTCATCTTGATTACATGACCATGCATCAAAACACTGTCTAACTGCGAATTCTCATCCATAGTTGGGTATATTTCTGAACTTCAATCACTAAGTTTTTAAGTCATGTTATAGTTCGATGCAATTGAAACTGTCTGGAGACTAAGTAAGCAGAATTGCAAACATCCAGTCAGTATATGGGAGGTGAGTTAAGAATGTCAAAAGATTTTATTTACATCCGTTGTACAATTATACAAGTAGATTTTAAAAGATGCTGAAACAGGAATGATGGCAAGTGTCAAGCGTGTTTCTGTTGTGATGTGATGTGTATTGTTAGTGCATGGATGTTGTGTGTGCTTCAGGCCTTTCCGTTTGACAGGAGCGAAAACGCATGCGCTTCGCAAACAATAGAATTTCTATTGTTTGCAAGGCGCATGCATTTTTGCACCCGTCAAATGGAAAGGCCTGGTGCTTGTTGCAGGTATCTAATCTATGGTCTGCAGTGGAACTGTCTAATTTACATCTATCGAACTACATGATAATGTTGGTTGTGGTTTGTTACAGAAAGTAAGAACTATTAAATCAATGACAAACGGAGGTGAGCGGTGGTGCCATCACCATGCGGTGTTCTTGCCGGGTACTTCAGGATAATGGTACGGCATAGCCAAAGTAAACCTCACTGTTCGCGTGGTGATGTGCCATTGCCATCAATTACATGACAAACCTGTCATCAAAATCACAGTAAAATTTTCTGGCGTCTTCCCCAAATTATCCAACAGGGTCCCCGCCAGAGGGTACTTTGGGTACAAATATAGTACCCTAAAGAAATTTGAGGGTACGATATAGTAGCCTGAAAAAATCACTTCAGTAATGTTTTTCTTAAATTTGTTACATTTCAAATGCAACTTTCATGCAGAAGGAAGACTAATTTTGCATTTTGGAGTGTAAAAAATGACTCTGGAGGCCATTATTAACAAAAAAAATTTAAAATTTTTTTTTCAAAATGTTTTTTTTTGAAATCCTCCCCCCCCCCTCCTTACAGGTCGTACCCTGGAAAAAAATCCTTGCGGAAACCCTGTCCAAGGATAGAATATGAATCTTAATGCATTAGCATAAACAAGTTCCTGTTGTACCATTTATACCAAATCCCGGTGAAGCAGAACACTGCCTATCCTCCCAAAGAAATGAATGAAATGGAATGGAATGGATGAAATAAAGCAATCACTTCAAGGATGTATCAGCAGGTAATCTGACTTGAGGAGAGTGGCATGCAGCACTGTTTTATAAATCATGTCCCGTCGTCCAAAGCAAGGTCTTGTGGAATCAGACACGACCAAGAGGAGCCTCATCCGTCACCAGGCTTTACCCGCAGAGAGAAGACACCTCATGTCCCATAGAGCACCCCGATTTGTCAAAAAATATGAAACATCGACGATGCATGAAATATTCAATGTATGACAAGGTAGGTTGGATGAATTTCTGGATTTGATGTTCTTATTTGATACAGATGCTGATATCCCGCTTGGATTTACATAATAGTCTCTCAGAACAAAAGCCATCAGCATTGACGGGAAAGAAACATCTGGATTACACTGCACTCTGGGTGTAGCTGCTTCCAAACAATCTGACAACAGATGTCATTTATTGTATGGTTGCCCAAACTTTTTTATATAAAGTGGCATAAGGGTCATTCAGGTGAGATACTGGCAACATGCCCTCCTCTGGCACACACCCAGAAGTCTGTCAAAAGCACATTTAAGATTCCCATGGCCAACAGGAGTGAAACGCATTTGGAGTTGGACCAAGAAGGGCACAAATGTATCCTGTTAGTGAGTTAGGGAACTGAAACAGCACTGGTTGAATAGGATAATTGATTACAATTTACATGGGTCATTCCACGAAGTTCATGTAATGTTACGCACGACCCTGTTTTATGAAATAAATTCGTTACCTACAACTGAATTGCTAAGTGTTGTTGTGATTTTTCTTCCTTTCCTAAAGTAGAAATAAATCAAAACTACTTTTAAAGTACAATTCCACATTTGTTTTTGTAATCACGATGTCAATCAGCGTTTTCACTGTTTGACAGAACGTTTTTTGTGACGTTTTCTGTAAGCTTCCACAAAATCAACTAGTACGATGCCTAAATAGTTGAAGAAACGCAAGATTTTCGGCTGGGGTGTAGCACAGTAACCCATCTTTCAAAATCATGTTCCCAAAGTATTGTTGGTATAACCATTTTTTACGTACTTCACGATAAAAATGGATATGACGTGCGTAATCTTTGCTGTCAAACATTGTTACGCACGCCAGCTGATCAGTAAGTCACGGAGTCAACAATTACGACTGAATTGAGACTGTCGTAAAACATTGTTATAGCCTCTGTGTAAAGAAAAAATAATTCAANCCGTTTGACACGCGCGAAAATGCATGCGCTTCGCAAACAATAGAATTTCTATTGTTTGCAAGGCGCATGCATTTTCGCGCCCGTCAAACGGAAAGGCCTGGTGCTTGTTGCAGGTATCTAATCTATGGTCTGCAGTGGAACTGTCTAATTTACTAATCTACATGTATGGTCTGCAGTGGAACTGTCTAATTTACATCTACTGAACTACATGATAATGTTGGTTGTGATTTGTTACAGAAAGAGAAAGTAAGAACTATTAAATCAATGACAAACGGAGGTGAGCGGTGGTGCCATCACCATGCGGTGTTCTTGCCGGGTACTTCAGGAATGGTACGGCATAGCCAAAGTAAACCTCACTGTTCGTGGTGGTGTGCCATTGCCATCAATTACATGACAAACCTGTCATCAAATTCACAGTAAAATTTTCTGGCGTCTTCCCCAAATTATCCAAGGATAGAACATGAATCTTAATGCATTAGCATAAACAAGTTCCTGTTGTACCATTTATACCAAATCCCGGTGAAGCAGAACACTGCCTATCCTCCCAAAGAAATGAATGAAATGGAATGGAATGGATGAAATAAGCAATCACTTGGATGTAAGCAGGTAATCTGACTTGAGGAGAGTGGCATGCAGCACTGTTTTATAAAACATGTCCCGTCGTCCAAAGCAAGGTCTTGTGGAATCAGACACGACCAAGAGGAGCCTCATCCGTCACCAGGGTTTACCCGCAGAGAGAAGACACCTAGTCATGTCCCATAGTAGAGCACCCCGATTTGTCAAAAAATATGAAACATCGACGATGCATGAAATATTCAATGTACATGTATGACCTAGGTTGGATGAATTTCTGGATTTGATGTTCTTATTTGATACAGTACAGATGCTGATATCCCGCTTGGATTTACATAATAGTCTACAGAACAAAAGCCATCTGCATTGACGGGAAAGAAACATCTGGATTGCACTGCACTCTGGGTGTAGCTGCTTCCAAACAATCTGACAACAGATGTCATTATTGTATGGTTGCCCAAACTTTTTTATAAGTGGCATAAGGGTCATTCAGGTGAGATACTGGCAACATGCCCTCCTCTGGCACACGCACAGAAGTCTGTCAAAAGCACATTTAAGATTCCCATGGCCATGGCCAACAGGAGTGGAAACACTTCTGGAGTTGGACCAAGAAGGGCACAAATGTATCCTGTTAGTGAGTTAGGGAACTGAAACAGCACTGGTTGAATAGGATAATTGATTACAATTTACATGACACACTTTGAACCAATGACAGTACATGTGACATACTCAGGCTGAATATGTTGGCAGGCTGAATGTGTTGGCATTCTCTGATAGTAGCCTACCACCAAAAGCAACACCTCAGGAATCAACCACACCAAGAGCACATTCATCAATGAAGCGTTCAAAATGCCTCTCAGACAGTGAAATATTATGTTTCCATACAAAGCAATGAATGTCAACCACTGTTGTTCATCCATGATGATAAGCAATAATCAATACAAGATCCAGGCTGAACTGTTGGTGATGTTTTCATCGCCCACTGCCTGATACAGTTGACTCATGCTCGATTGGGAAATCCCCATTTTGGTTGATGATGTCGTCATGTCATGAGATGAGTCAAGCGATGAGTGTTTACAAACATTAGACTGGACATGTTGGATGGTACATTGACAAGGAAAGATTGTGAATAAGGTTCATGCACTGGTATGTGGCTCAATGGAGAACAAAATGATGGTATGATTATAGTACATGTATGACAGTGTCAGTGTCATGTATGACAGTGTCAGTGATTTCCATGATCAGATGTTCATGACATGATGAATGTTACCATGGTTACTGGGGCAAGTCACAAACTTGACACAGGAGGACTTGTTACATGAATGAATGGCAGGATACATCGAAAATGTAAACATGAATCTCACTCAGTCAACATTCTTTCATGACTGAATTTATAAAAGTGAAGATTCGTGAAGGATGAGAATGCAATGCCAGTTGTGGTATGACTATAACAGATAATCTCCATAAAACTAAAGAAGCAACAAAAGCGGTAAAATGTGAGAGCAAGGCAAACTAAACATGAGCAGGATTAAGCTGAACCAGCACATCTAGATCATTTTGCACATCTAGATCATTTTACCTCTCAAGCATGTGAAATGTTTCTTTTAAAACACACTTTTCAAAACCACGCTGTTCATCTGTCGCATGTTGCACCAGTCTTGGAGGAATTATACTGTCAGTATAATTCCTCCAAGCACCAGTGATCTGATCAGCTGCTTGAGAAGTATTTTGACCCAGATGGACTAGGTGCAAAAAAGGTTCAAAGGACAGCAAATTTAGCACAAACAGAATTACAGTATGATGTGAGCTAGGTCCAGCGAACTAGAGCTGCATTGAAAACAACAAAAAAACAATAAGCAGTGACTAGCCAGACAGATAGCAATGCGCAACTACCTTTCGTTGTCCATTGGCTAGAGTGTCGTAGATCAAGGTTGGGTCATCCTTCAATTGGTACGGTTGGTAAGTATTGCAGCTGCTTCCACTAGTACTCTCATTTACAGAGTCAGTATCTCCACTGCTACTTCCGCTACTCAGTTTGTACATATGCCCATCCTGAACCAGTTTACCTGCACTCACAGCATTTAATGTCCCAAGGGTTAAATGCTCAGATAGATCAGAATCATCCAAAATGTCAATATTATAACTTGCTTGGATGTATTTTTCAATACTTAGCAAAGACGAACCTCCAATTTCGCCAAGTTCCTTTACACATCTGACTATAACTTTCACAATGTCAGTTTTGCCGCCAAGTCTCAATGTACGTGATTTGAGCTTTGAAACTCTCACAGGATCTTTGTAGGAAACCAGTCCTTTATTGAACACCTTCAGAACAGATCCATCAGAAACAGCAAGTTCTAACTGCTCTGACACAAGTTCCTTGGTTACTTTGTGGTACTGTTTGACAGCGTGGAAGATACGATCAACACAGGGTCGCTGCTTCTGGTGTTTGACCTTCCGGATGGCCTCAAGGAGCCATTTGGTATACGTCGCATTCGCAAGACCCTGTTTTTCTCCTTCCTTAACCATAGTTGTCAGTCGGCACTCATGATCTTATTTCCTACATAGCAAATCCCTGCGTGCACTTCACACCGACACATTTGTATACAAAAATTTCTCATCAATGTAGGCTACAAAATATGAATCGAATCGGTTACCTTAGTAATCCTTTGTGATGCTACCTAATGCTTGAAAATGACGGTAGTCCTCTAGAATCGTATCATGAACAAAACATCAAATCCAATGATTTCAACAGTCAACACAAGACCAGCAACCACTAAATGCGGAATGTTGCAGGATTGGATTCTGTGCAAAAAGGCCTTTTTTTAACACAATTTGCTAAGTTTTGTGATGCCCCCACAAATAACATCAAGTCCAGTGTACCATGGAATCAGCCGATCACGACCTGTGCAAATAAAAGAAACAGAGCCACAGTAACATCACAGCCAAAACTCGCATTTAAACAAAGAGCACAGACGAAAATGGAGGGAATTGTTAGTCATCATAATGGCAATGCATTGCACGGTTGACTTGAATAACTATTATTTGTATGTGTGTACTGAAATGCATGTACTCAATACACATAGGACAGTACACACGGGCCTGGCTTCTCTGCGCCCGTGCGCGTAGCAGCAGTGGTTTACGAACAAAAGGGGTAACGTTTAGAAACCTCCTGCCAACAGATACCGGTTGCTAACATTGAATTACAATCTTCAGTACATTGCCCAACATACCAGGCGTTTAGCTGTTCTGTTTATCAAGACAGAGTCTGCCCCAAAGCGCCACAAAATCAGAAAATGGCGACCGGAGTGACTGGCTGCAATCGCAATACAAAATCAAAATGGCGGCATCGACGGGAAAATTTTCCCCAATTTTCTACACAAAAATACGGCAACATGTAGCGCAAAATATACCATGAAATGCATGTCGTACCGTCGTTAAGGTTTCACACGATCATATCATTACCAAATGGAGTGTATAATTACAAGAAAAGTGGCAATTTTTTCAGTAGAATTTACACTGTTCCTTCGACGATTTTACCCGCTAATCAAAGTTGTGCGGTCAGGACGAAAAATACGTTTGTAAAATTTCACAAAAATATCACCAAATACTCACGAATGAATCATCCACATTCACAATAGTCCAACCCCTAGTTTCTTTGAACTTTTATCTAGGTATTGACGCCGCTGTCGGAAGAAAACACTCTCGGAATTTGGTGTAAAATGGTCATAAATTTCGCATGATTATTCGCAAAATCCAGGACGATCGTTCATCTTCGTAAATATGGCTCCCGTCTCACAACAGACGCGAGGCTATTCTTAGGGAGAATTCGAAGTTTGATCAATTGTTAGGAAATTACGATGCACATAATTGGACAAGATTGGCCTTCCGACAAAAAATCATTACCACAGCGCTTGAACCACTACTTATACAAAATTTCTAGTATATCAATATTTGATAAAAATAATGTCAAAATCTGTACTTAGGATTTTTATTTCAACACGCAATTTCAATTCTCTTCTGATGACCTCTGATGAAAACATTTATGCATATGCGATGTA
Organism: Notospermus geniculatus; assembly: GCA_002633025.1. NCBI lineage: Eukaryota > Metazoa > Nemertea > Pilidiophora > Heteronemertea > Lineidae > Notospermus > Notospermus geniculatus. The sequence continues at coordinate 154,961 of NMRB01001500.1, forward strand.
ACGAGACTTTTGATTGGTCAATCCGTGACTTGGAGTCGTCATGCTGCAGACAGGTGACAGGTATTTGTAATTATTCAGCTTTCATGTCATCATCAGTGTTTATCCAATCACTTCATTAAACAATTTGAATACCGATGATATCTATTGGATCCTCATATTGAATCCAAAGAAAATCAATAAATAAAAAGCCCCAACGATGTTTTGAAGGCTTCTATTTCATTTTGCGGCGCGTGAAGGCTTCTTATCACAAAAATTCACTGGATGGTTTGGAGTAGTGGTGGTGGGAATTCCCCATTTCAAACGTTAATTACATAATGACGCCAAGTTGCATAACCCAATTTAGCCGTGTGTATATAAACGGCGGTTCTTCTGTTCTCTCTCGGGACCGTTTATTTGTCCGTCGTTTTGTCCTTGGGCGCCACCGGGTCATGCGGGCGGGACGTTTTTGCTTTCGTCCGTGCCAAGGCTCCAAGGCCTGGGTGGTTCTCTTGGCTGAATGCCAACACGACGCGCGTCACGCGTGCGATATGGGGAATCCCAACTCCGACGGCCTTCAAAACAGTCACAGGGAAGACTCCGTCAGTAGGCTCTAATTCCTCCAAGGTCAGGTCCAGATTTTTGATTTTGCGAGTGTGTTCACAGAAAGTGATCACTTTCTACATTTTAATTTCAGAGAGTAATTATTCAGCTTGTAATTATTCAGCTTTCATGTCATCATCAGTGTTTATCCAATCACTTCATTAAACAATTTGAATACCGATGATATCTATTGGATCCTCATATTGAATCCAAAGAAAATCAATAAATAAAAAGCCCCAACGATGTTTTGAAGGCTTCTATTTCATTTTGCAGAGAGATAATTAATTTCAGAGAGATAATTTTTTAGGGACCTTCTCAAAATAAATTTGAAGCCTAAAAGATGAAATTTTTTCATCTCTCTGTGAACCCCCTCCCCCCTCCCCAAAAGATGAAAAAGTGAAGAAGTCTGGCTTCAACACTGGGCAGGCCAAAATATGCCTCTATGTTGCTAGAAACTTCCCTTCCTACAAGGTTTAAAGCATCACTTTGTGTGTTTCTGCGGATGTAAAGAGAAAAAATGAAGCAAAATTCAATTGGTACCTTGGAATGGTGAAGCCAGAAAGGTACCCAGGAAACGAAATTTTGGCCATAAAATGAAAACCCCCTCCCCCTAGATGAAAAAATTTCATCTTTTAGGCTTCAAATTTATTTTGAGAAGGTCCCTTACCTCATCCCTGATTGTCCAGTTCATCACTGAACAAGCCCAGGCACCAATTTTGATGACAGACACAACAAAACAATTAAAGGCGCTAATTGTTCAATGAGTGATCAAAAACATTTTTATTGTAAAAACAATTTATACAATAGCATCACAGATTGGTTATACCTTGTGAGATCACATGGCTCATACACATGACTGTATTATTTTCAATGATTCAAATGGGATATGGAACTTATAGACTCAAAGGCCATTTAGTAAAATTTTCATTTAAAATTGGATTTATTTGTTCAAGCTCAACATGACCACAGGACAATTTCAAAGGTTTGACAATGAGAGAGCTTTGTGGAGTGCATTGTCCTCAGTGGTGAGTTAGATGGTCTCATCCTCCCTGTGTATCAATGGGATCATGCTTGGGTGCATAATGTACAGATCTGTACGTCCTGCTCCTTGGCACATTCCAAAAACCTGGCACATGTGGTGAGGTGATAGAGTGACATTGACAAGCTTGTCCAAAAGTTGTTCCACAGCATCTTCACACTGAAGAAAGACAATGAGATTCATGATTGATCACTGTGTGTGGTGAATCAGTGGTGAAGAAATCACAACTCTCTTTTGAGGCATCTGATTCCATGCTGAAAAACTCCCAATTTAATGAATAAGAAGTACAGATTTGAAGCATATGTACATACCACTTTATCAGTTGGTGGGGGCATTCTGTCACAGATATCTTTTGCAGCTTCTTTGATGAAACCCTGAAAAAGCACAAATAAATTCAGTATAATAAAGCTCAACGAGACCATGGATGTACCCCCAAACATGGAAAAGAGGTCATGCAATGTTGTGGTTTTCAACTTATACACAGAGTTATTTCTCACCATGTTCTCCATGATGAACGAGTGCAGCTTTTCACTGATCTGAAGACAAATGGAGCATTTGAAGGATGTTTTTTTATCATCATGGATGATCCTCAGAGGAAGAACTTCTGAATCCGCAGCTGAAACAAAGGAGAAAGTCATGCAGACCTGAGAATCATAACCACTTAACTTGCAGCCATCTTGTGCCTAAAACACAGGCATCCCATGCCTTTATTCAGAAATCAGTACCAGTATTGAATGCATACACTGACTGCTATGTTTAATTTCATTTATGACTTACAAGGACACATTCCCACCTGTGGCAAAGCACATACTGCTTGTGGAGAAACCATCTTGTCAAAATAAGATTCCAACATATTCACCACCTGCTTGCTGAAAGCTGGACACTGAAAGATAAGAACTTTGATAGTGACTGCAGCAGCGGTTTGGGGATTAACCTATGTGATGACCT